>JAUIMW010000569.1:0-16441 GCA_033557785.1 Enochrus cinctus
AAACCGTTCAAATGTGATGAATGCGAAGCCATGTTCACCCGAAACGTTTATTTAATGGCTCATATGGCCAGCCACACTGGCATTAAGTTGTACCAGTGCGAGCTGTGCGGGAAGGAGTTTAAAAGGAAAGACTATTTGACCACTCACATTAGACTTCACACGAAAGAGCAACTGTATGAGTGCAAAGTATGCCAAAAGAAGTTCACTTACAAGCAGTCTTTGGCACCGCATATGGCTACCCATTCGGGTGAGGTGTTGCACCAGTGCCAGAGTTGTAATAAGAAATTTACACGCAAAAGCCACTTGACTAGGCATTTCAAGATTCATCACGGAGATTAACATTTGCATTTTTTCTATATTGTTTTAATAAAGATGTTTTACAAAATAATTAAGCGTTTTTTTTATTCTAACATAATTCTTTTAGATATCTAGATGATTTTTAATGCTCTTCAGAGCACCTAATGCTTTTTTGTGTGTTTATTTAATTTAAAAAAAAAGCAGAGAATGTAAGTTGATTTTGTTATAATGATTTAATGCTGCACTAGAGTATAAGAACATTCAAAAAGAACTACCTGTTTAGGGAACATGGATTGTCTTCCAAGTACCAGGTTACTTACAGTCATCAAATTTCTTAGCTGAATATAAAAGAATGAAAAGTGTCATCAGACTTTTTAAATAAGTTAAGTTACTAGTGCTTAGATAACATTGATTTTTTGGTAGTTCTTCTTGTGTTAAAAAAAAATATATTCCACTCTTTGTGTTTGTTCAAGAATTGATTTTTTTTATTCTAAAGAACATAAAAGTTGCAAGTTTTCTTTTTGATTTAAATATTAAATATTATTAAAGTTATAAACAGTTCAGTACACTTTTTGGACTTGTTCATATCTCTTTGACTCTTTGGTAATCATTCATTTATGATGTTTCTTACTCTATTCCAATGTACTAATGTATACTATTAACATAATCAAACAAGATATTAGAACTTGTCACCTGCTCATTGACCCTCCCTGCATCAGTCTTTCTGTTGTGAAGCATTCATCAGAGCTATAGTTGTTGTTTATTACTGTGCTTTTTGTTGCTTTATATAGACTCTTTATTATTCTGATTAACTTAGGGCTTACTTATTTATTCTGCAGGCTTTTTCACACTTCATCTCTTGGTATTCTATATTTAGCTTTCTCCAGATTTATAAATGCAAAGCGTACCTTTTTATTAAATTATCTGGTTCTTGAAATAAGTTGTTTAATACAGATTATATTGGCAAGATATTAAGAAGAAGAAGAGCATATAATGAACAACTAATACTCTTTTCAAAACTAGAGCAAAGTGTTTAAGTGAGAGGAGTACTATCAAAGTTTCTTGAAGATTATTTAACAAAACATGAACAGGTGGTAAAGATGGAGTTGTTGTTGAGAGGTGCAAAATATACAGAGTGTAGTCATTCAGAGGACTGTTCTTGGACTATTATTGTTCAACATATCTGTTAACAACATATTAAATCTTCAACGCTTTACACCATATGTAGATGACATGGTCATAAATTATAAATAATCAGCAACTAAAAAATAAATAATCACAAAACCATTGTCACACACTTACCAAAAACAAGTTTATTGTCTGAAAAAGATGTAGTTTGCACATTGTTTATACAAAGACACCATAACATCAAATCAGATATAAACCCAGACTAGATCAGAAACTTGATATCACTTATACAACACAAGAAGCACACTCATCTTTGACATGGAATGGAGATCTTGAACAACAAAATGAAGTTAAACAAGAAACTTATAATACTTACTTTAACAGAAAAAATTAAATAAAGATTGGTATAGATTAAATAGTTAGTAGATGATTGTAATAATGAATTGGTTGCAAGTCTTGAAAGTGAAGAACAATATTGTGTTGACACCATAAAAAGTGATTGAAAGTTTTGTCATTTGCACTTCTTACACAGCAGACATGAAACAATCATTCAGTGAAACTAATGCTGATGTCTGAACTTTTACAACCCAATCACAAAAAATTAGGACCAGGGACAAAACATACATCTAAAAGTATATTGAGCGTTTGTAATGTTTTTCATTATTTGTGAATGATTCAATAATAGACAAAATAATCTTGTTCATTAATGGGTACAACACTAAAGTACAAGAAACGTTTTATTGCTTATTATAATGAAAATTATACACACTTAAAGACATTCTATGTTTCCCAGACCTCCTAATGGTCCTTCTTTTATTGCTTTAACTTCATATACATCTCTTTATTAGAATAAAGTAGTATATAACATAAAAGAAAGACCATCTGGGGCCCACTAAAGAACACTGAAGAATATGGAATGTCCTTCAAGTATGCTCTGTCTATTAATTGGTGAAAAATAAATTAATAAACAGTTATAAAGATTTTCAAAATCAATTAGTATTATAAATAATTCAGTATTCTGTTAAAGAAATGTCCTCCAGGTATTTGGTTTTCTACCAATTGGTGAAAAATAAATAACACAAGATTGTTAATTCCAAAAACTACATGCTTTAACTATAGTACTGCAAAGAGTCTTAAAAACAGTTATTTGTAGAGTAACATCTACATTTTTGCCTGTGATCAACTTGAACATATGTATAGCACATCTTATGTGAACTAGCAAAGCATTAAAGTTTTCTAATTTGTCCATCAGTTTTATTGCGCTGGCATCAATAAGACTTATTTTGTTGAGAATAACAATAATATCATACATAACGTTTCACTTCACTTCACTATATTTAAACAGATAAATCGCCTATTTAATTTAGGATGAAATCTATCAATTCCCATTGTACTATGTAATTGCTCTTGGTGGGTGTGTAACAATGATTTTGCAAGTTTTCTTTGTATGCAATCACCAGCATCTTCATGTTACTTTTTATGCCTTAAAACTGAAGTTGAAACATTACTACTTATATGAATTTGATTTATTCATGTTGAAATTTAAAAATTGTAACCCTGAAGAGTATGTTGAAAAACATAAAAATTAACTTATAATGTTACTACTCAAAGTAACTTCACACAAAGACCAAAATATACAGATAGCAACAACTGCAGTTTATTTATAAAAAGTATTTCAAAGTTCCATGCATATTTATTTTTTAGTTGGTGATTATTTATGATTTATGACCATGTCATCTGCGTATGATATAAAGTGTTAAAGATTTAGTAAGTTGTTGATATGTATGTTGAACAGTAATAGTCCAAGAACAGTTTTCTGAAGGACTCTGCACTCTATAGCACCTGTTCATGTTTTGTTAAATAATTCATGATTACTGGTATCAAAAGTTTTACTAAAATCAAGAAATACTCAGAAATTGCATTATTGTTGTCAGGTATAAGCCCAAACCAAGCATAATAGTTTAGAAAGAACGTTAATTAACACTATTAAACAGTAATTATCTAGAATTTTAGTTTTTTAGTGGACAGGAATAACTATGGATTTCTTTAATTGCCTGACAAAACAATAAAACTTGCTATACCTGACTTCAGCTGGTTTTGTTAAATAGATTACTTTTAAAGTGTTATAATAAATCTCAAACATTCTTACAAAAGACTTTATGTACACACATAAACATCATTGATGATAAAAATAATAAAGAAATTAATCAGAATAATAAAGAGTCTATATAAAGCAACAAGAAATACAGTAATAAACAACAACTGCAGCTCTGATGTATGCTTCACAATAGAAAAGCTGAAGCATTACTACATTGGAATAGAGTAAGAAACATCATAAAGGAATGATTACCAAAGAATCAACTTTACTAACATTAATTTAGATCAAAACATAGAAAGCTGAAAACCTAGAGGACATTCCATGTCCCCTAGACCTCCTGGTGGTTCTTCTTTTATTGCTTCAAATCAATATACTTCCCTACGTTAAAATAAAATAGTATATAACATAAAAGAAAGACCAACTGAAACCCACTATATTGCTAATTGATATTAACATTCTTTTCAACTACTTATTGATTTATTTTCATTGCTCAACAGATAAAACATAGAAAACAGATTATTATAAAAGGCTTGGTAAAACAAACAATATCAATAAGCAGCTCTAACAAAAACAATAAGAAAAGGCACAAGAATCCAAGAACTAGAAAACTACATACCAAAATATATTTAGTGAAGTACGTAAATCAGTTTGAGCAGTGAAGGGTGTATCAATTAATCATAAATAAGAAAGTATATCTGGCCACAAAACTACTATTATAAGTGTCTATGCCCACAATGAAGATGCAACCATTATAATCAGAGACTAGTTCTATGATAAACTCAAAGACATCTTCTCTAATATTGAGTTACAGACAGAAGTCCTTCTCATGGGCAAAGACACCATAATATTAGATCAAATATAAACCCAGACTAGATCAGAAACTGAATATCACTTATACAACACAAGAAACACACTCTATACTCATCTTTGACATGGAATGAACATCTTGAATAACAGAAACAAGTTAAACAAGAAGCTTACAATACTTACTTTAACACAAAAAATTAAATAAAGATCTCTATAGATTAAATAATTAGTAGAAGATTGTAATAATGAATTGGTTGCAGGTCTTGAAAGTGAAGAACAATATTGTGTTGACACCATAAAAAGTGATAGTTTTATCATTTGCAGTCCTTATACAATAGACATGGAGTAATCATTAGGTGAAATTAATGCTGACGTCTGAACTACTACGACCTAATCACAAAAATATAGGACCAAGGTCAAAATATACATCTAAAAATATAATGAACCTTTGTGATGTTTCTCATTATTTGTGAATAATTCAATGATTGACAAAATAGTCTTGTACATTAATGGGTACATCACTAAAGTACAAGATAAGTTTTGTTGCTTATTATAATGAAAATTATACATACTTGAAGACATTCTATGTTCCTCAGACCTCCTGATGGTTCTTCTATTATTGCTTTAACTCCATATACATCCCTTTATTAGAATAAAGTCCATCTGGGATCCACTAAAGAACACTGAAAAACATGAAATGTCTTCCAAGTACGCCCTGTCTATTAATTGATGAAAAATAAATTAATAAACAGTTATAGAGATTTTCTAAATCAATTAGTAATATAAATAATTCAGTGTTCCGTTAAAGAAATGTCCTACAGGCATTTGGTTTTTTACATTCTGTCTGCCAATTGGCGAAAAATAAATATTACATGATTGCTAATTCTAGAAAGTATATGCTTTAACTATAGTACAGTAGACTCTTAAAAATAGTTATTTGTAGAGTAACATCTACATTTTTGCCTACGATCAACTTGAACATATGTATAGCACATCTTATGTGAACTAGCAAAGCATTAAAGTTTTCTTATATGTCCATCAGTTTTATTGCGCTGGTATCAATCAGACTTATTTTATTGACAATAACAATAACATCATACATGAATTCTTTTTCTTTAATTCAGACTACATCTTTTTCAGACAACAAAGTCGCTCCCGGTGGGTGTGTGACAATGATTTTGCAAGTTTTCTTTGTATGCAATCGCCAACATCTTCATGTTACTTTTTATGCCTTAAAACTGAAGTTGAAACGTTACTACTTATATGAATTTGATTTATTCATGTTGAAATTTAAAAATTGTAACCCTGAAGAGTATGTTGAAAAACATAAAAATTAACTTAAAATGTTACTACTCAAAGTAACTTCACATAAAGACCAAAATATACAGATAACGGCTACAGTTTAGGTATAAAAAGTATTTCAAAGTGATATGTATATTTATATTTATTTTTTAGTTGGTAATTATTTATGATTTATGACCATGTCATCTGCGTATGATATAAAGCGTTGAAGATTTAGTAAGTTGTTGATATGTATGTTGAACAGTAATAGTCCAAGAACAGTTTTCTGAAGGACTCTACATTCTATACCATTCATATCCTTCAATGACAACCCCACCTTTGCCACCTGTTCTTGTTTTGTTAAATAATTCATGATTAATGATATCAAAAGCTTTGCTAAAATCAAGAAATAATCAGAATTTGCATTATTAATGTCAGGTATGAACCCAAACTGTCTGATGCTTATAGTTTCATTGCTTAAAAAGAATAAAACCAAGCATAATAGTAACAATGTATCTAATAGTTTAGAAAGAATGTTAATTAACACTATTGAACAGTAATTATCTAGAATTTTCCTAGATTTTTTTTTGTAGGTAGAAATAACTATGGACTTCTTTAATTGCCTGGCAAAACAACCAACCTGCATATACTTATTACAAATAATAGACAAAACTTCTGATATTAAAGGTGCGATTACATTAATTAATTTCAAACCAGGTCAGGTCTACAAGAGTTAGCTTTTTTTAATGATGAATTTGTCTCTTTATGGTTATTCTATTGCTACTTAAAATCAGTATGCATTGTTAATTGGAATAGAGTAAGAAACATCATAAATATATGCACTAAACTGTTCATTAAATTAGATCAGAACATAGAAAACCGAAAGCCTAGAGAATATTTCATGTCCTTCAGACTCCTTGGTAGTCTTTCTTTTATTGCTTAAAATCAGTATACATCCGTTACCATATAGTCTAAGATACATTAAATGTTTTTGATTTATATGTATTACTAATTGATGTTATATTGCAGAACTTCCATTTAATGTATACAAAATATAAAGAGTATCATTCAAACAAAGTGATATTACTATTTATGGTCATTGTCAAATCTACTAATTAAACATTTCTTTTAGTTCACTTATTATATTTTTACTAAATTCACTTTATTGTAATTCTTCGAGAGTAAGGTTTGTTAATAGTGTTATACTTTACTTCGACTAGTTTTGTTAGACTACTTTTAAAGTTTTATAATAAATCTTAAATATTTTTAAAAACACTTTATGCACACGCAGAAACATCATTTCTTGCTTTATTCCATTATAGAAATATACTTTAATTTAAATAAATACAAGAACTGTATTTTCTATGTTATGTTTCCAGAAGCTGTTTCATTAGTACCGTTCCAGTTTTGAAAAAAATATTAGTTGTTCCTTGTACACTCATCTTATTTTAAATATATCAAATACATTCAAAATAATTTATACATAATCTGTATTAAACAAGTTATTTCAAGAATCTGAAAATTTAATAAGAAAGCATACATTACATTTATAGATCTGGAGAATGCCAAGAGATCAAGTCTAGAAAAGCCTTGAGAATAAAGAAGTTAGCCTTAAATTAATCAGAATAATAGAGTCTATATAAAACAACAAGAAGTACAGTAATAAACAACAACTATAGCTCTGATGAATGCTTCACAACAGAAAGGCTGATGCAGAGAGGATCAATGAGCAGGTGACAAGTTCTAATACCTTGTTTGATTATGTTAATAGTATACATTAGTACATTGGAATAGAGTAAGAAACAACATTAAGAAAACATCACCACAAAATCTGGAGCACATCAAATGTCTTTGATTTATATGTACTACTAATTAATGTGTTATATTGCAGAACTTCCATTTAATGTGTACTGTTTATACTGTTTCTTGTTCTATTCCAATATAAAAATGTATGTTAACTTTAATAATTATAAGAAAGAGTTTTCTATATTCTATCTACTCACTATACTATATGATCTTCAGTCTGAATAAAAGAGGAGGGCTTTAGCAGTAGGTTAGTTCCCTACCCTATATATAAAAAAAACATTCTAAAAAAAACCCAATAAGCAGCTTCAGAATATGAATAGGTTTAATAGACGGTCATAGCAAAGGAAAATGAATTTGGCAACATGGAATATATAGAGCATGAAAGAAGAGAACAGAATATTTTAAAGGGCCTGGAAAATCAAACTATATCAAAAGCAACTCTAA
This sequence comes from Enochrus cinctus, assembly GCA_033557785.1. NCBI lineage: Eukaryota > Metazoa > Arthropoda > Insecta > Coleoptera > Hydrophilidae > Enochrus > Enochrus cinctus. Next base: position 7,862 of record JAUIMW010000569.1, read on the forward strand.
CAGGAACAAAAAGAAAAGACACAGGAATTCAACAACTGGGGTAAGGGATAAACAATAGTCATAAACAAGAAACTCAGAAACACCATAATAGACTACAAACATATAAATGAAACAATCATTAACATTAATCTAAATGTATCTGGTAAGAAAACTACTATTATAACTGTCTATGCTCCCAATGAAGATGTAAGCATTATAGATAAACACCAGTTCTATGATGAATTCAAAGACATCCTTTCTGATATTGGCTTACAGAGAGAAACTCTCTTTATGGGAGACATAAATGCCAGGACTGGAAAAAAAATTAGAGACAGAATAGTTGATTGACCACATATTCATTTCTTGAGAAGATGGTCATTTTGGTGTACTACACATACTTCCGCAGCATAGATTAGCAACTAGCAATATTTCTTCACTATACATAATATTTTATATAAAAGGTAAACCTTTCTCTTAAGAAAATCATTCTACTTGCTCTTGGTAAGTGATTTTACAAATTTTCTATACATACGGTTACCAGTATCTTCATATTATTTTTTATGCTTTAAAACTGAAGTTGAAACATTACTAATACGAATTTGATTTATTCATGTTAAAATTTAAAAGTTGTAACTTTGGAAACTAAGAAACTAACTTAAAATGTTACTACTAATAGTAATTTTCACATAAAAACCAAAATAAATAGGTAGCAACAACTACAGATTAGATATAAAAAGTATTGTAAGTGGCATGTATATTTATATTTATTTTTTAGTTGCTGATTATTTATAATTTATGACCATATCGTCTGCTTATGATATAAAGCGTTGAAGATTTAGTAAGTTGTTGATATGTATGTTGAACAGTAATAGTCCAAGAACAGTTTTCTGAAGGACTTTGTACTCTATACCATTGATATCCCTCAACAACAACCCCACCTGTTCATGTTTTGTTAAATAATTCATGATTAATGGTATCAAAAGCTTTACTAAAATCAAGAAATACTCAAAAATTGCATTATTATTGTTAGGTATAAACCCAAACCAAGCATAATAGTTTAGAAAGAACGTTAATTAACACTATTAAACAGTAATTATCTAGAATTTTCCTAGAACCTTTTTTAGTGGACAGGAATAATTATGGATTTCTTTATTTACCTGATAAAACAACCAACTTGCTATATTTGACTTCAGCGAGTTTTGTTAAATAGATTAATTTTAAAGCGTTATAATAAATCTAAAACATTCTTACAAAAGACTTTATATACACACATAAACATCATTGATGATAAAAATAATAAAGAAATTAATCAGAATAATAAAGAGTCTATATAAAGCAACAAGAAATACAGTAATAAACAACAACTGCAGCCCTGATGTATGCTTCACAATAGACAACACAAGAAATACTACATTGGAATCAAGTAAAAAACATCATAAAGGAATGATTACCAAAGAATCAACTTTACTAACATTAATTTAGATCAAAACATAGAAAGCTGAAGACCTGGAGGACATTCCATGTCCTCCAGACTCCCTAGTGGTCTTCCTTTTATTGCTTTAAATCAATGTACTTCCCTACATTAAAATAAAATAGTATATAACATAAAAGAAAGACCATCTGAGACCCTCTATATTACTAATTGATATTAACATTCTTTTCAAGTATTCATTGATTTATTTTTCACTGCTCAACAGATAAAACATAGGAAACAGTTTATTATAAAGGGTTTGGTAAAACAAACAATATCAATAGCAGTTCTAACAGAAACAATAAGAGAAGGCACAAGAATCCAAGAACTGGGAAACTACATACCAACATATATTTAGTGGAGTATGTAAATTTGCTAGAGTAGCGAAGGGTGTATCAATTAATCATAAATAAGAAACTGTATCTGACCACAAAACTACTATTATAGGTGTCTATGCCCACAATGAAGACACAACCATTATAATCAAAGACCAGTTCTATGATAAACCCAAAGACATCTTCTTTAATATTGAGTTACAGACAGAAGTCCTTCTCATGAGCAAAGACACCATAATATCAGATCAGATATAAACCCAGACTAGATCAGAAACTGGATATCACTTATACAACACAAGATACACACTCTATAATCATCTTTGACATGGAATGAAGATCTTGAACAACAGAAATAAGTTAAAAAAGAAGCTTACATTACTTACTTTAGCACAAAAAATTAAATAAAGATCACTATAGATTAAATAGTTATTAGAAGATTGTAATAATAAATTGGTTGCAGGTCTTGAAAGTGAAGAACAACATTGTGTTGACACCATAAAAAGTGATAATTTTATCATTTGCGGTCTTAACACAATAGACATGGAGCAATCATTAGGTGAAATTAATGCTGATGTCTGAACTACTACAACTCAATCACAAAAATATAGGACCAAGGACAAAAAATACATCTAAAAGTATATTGAACGTTTGTAATGTTTTTCATTATTTGTGAATGATTCAATAATAAACAAAATAGTCTTGCATATTAATGGGATATTACTAAAGTACAAGAAAAGTTTTGTTGCTTATTGTAATGAAAATTATACACACTTAAAGACATTCTGAGACCCACTAAAGAACACTGAAGAACATGGAATGTCCTCCAAGTACTTTGCTTTCTGTGCTCTGTCTGTTAATTAGTGAAAAATAAATTAAAAAAACAGTTATCAAGATTTTCAAAATCAATTAGCAGTATAAATAATTCAATACACTTGGAGGACAATCTATGTTCTTCTGACTTCTTGATGATTATTCTACTATGATGTTTCTTACTCTATTCCAACATAGAAATGTGTGTTGATTTTAATAATTACAAGAAAAAGTTTTCTACATTCTATCTATTCACTTTAGTATGTGATTGCTGATTCCAAAGAATATATGTCAAACTATGTCTTCTTCAGACAACAAACTTACTTTTGGTGAGTGTGTGACAATGATTTTGCATGTATTTATTTTTTAGTTGTTGATTGTTTATGATTTATGTCATCTGTGTATGATGTAAAGTTCAATAGTAATAGTTCAAGAACAGTCCTCTGAAGGTCTCTGCACTCTGTACCATTCACACCCCTCAATGACAACCCCACTTTTACCACCTGTTCATATTTTGTTAAAGAATCCACAAGAAACTTCTACAATACTTTCTTCACTGAAACACTTTGCTCAAGTCAAGAAATCATCAGAAATTGCATTTTTAGTATCTTTGGTGCTCATTACTTAAAAAGAATAAAACCAAATATGACAGTAATAATTTATTATTAATAGTTTATTAAGAACACTATTAGATGGTAATTATCAAAAGTTTTCTTAGGATTTGTCTTCTAAACAAAAATAACTATGGACTTCTATAAATGCCTGATCTACACTTATTACAAATGTTGGGCAAGGCATCTCATATTGAGGGCACAATTATTTTAATTAATCTACTAAATAGCTGAACATTGAATAAGTGTTATCAATCTTTGATTGTTGAGTTGTTTATACAATTTATCTCTTCATGGTAATTCTTTTACTACTTAAAATCAGTATGCATTGTTAATTGGAATAGAGTAAGAAACATCATAAATAAATTCACTGAACTGTTTACAACTTTTCTAACATTTATTTAGATCAGAACATAGAATGTTGAGTGTTTGGTGGTCCTTCTTTTATTGCTTTAAATCAGTATACATCCCCTACCATAGAGTCTAAGGTACATTAAATATCTTTAATTCATAAGTTCTATTAATTAGTGTTATATTGCAAAACTTCCTTTTAATATATAGTTTTTTTTAAATAGATTACTTTTAAAGTCTTGTAATACATTTTAAACATTTCTAAAAACACTTTACGTACGTACTTTCCAGTGATCATTCTTTTATGCTGTTTCTTGCTTTATTCCAATATAGAAATGTATTCTAATTTTAGTAAAAGCTGCCTCATTAGTACCATTCCAGTTCTCCCCAGAGTTTTGAAAAGAATATTAAGTATTCATTGGACACTCATCTTGTTTCAAATATCTTCCCCACATAATCTATATTAAATAACTTATTTCAAGAACCAGATAATTTAATAAGAAGACATACTTTGCATTTATAGATCTTGAAAAACCTAGATATAGAATATCAAGAAATGAAGTGTGGAAAAGCCCGTATAATAAAAAAGTAAACCCTAAGTTAATCAGAATAATAAAGAGTCTATATAAAACAACAGGAAGTACAGTAATAAACAACAACTATAGCTCTGATGAGAGCTTCACAACAGAAAAACTGATGCAGGGAGGATCAATGAACAGGTAACAAGTTCTAATACCTTGTTTAATTATGTTAATAGTATACATTAGTACATTGGAATAAAGTAAGAAACATCATAAATGAATGATTACCAAAGAGTAAAAGAGATATGAACAAGTATGCTGAACTGTTTATAACTTTAATAATATTTAAATCAAAATGTAGAAAGCCGAAAACCTTATATTAAAAAAAAAGTAATATATAACATAACTTCTTTGATTTACTTTTCACCTATCAACAGATAAAAAAAAATGCCTTTGATTTATATGTACTGCTAATTAATGTGTTATATTGCAGAACTTCCATTTAATGTGTACTGTTTATACTGTTTCTTGTTCTATTCCGATATAAAAGTGTATGTTGACTTTAATAATTACAAGAGAGAGTTTTCTATATTCTATCTATTCACTGTACTATGTGATTGTTGATTCCAAAGAATATGTGCAAACTACATCTTTTTCAGACAACAGTTGCTTTTGGTGAATGTGTGACAATGATTTTACAAGTTTTCTTTGTATACAATCTTCAGTCTGAATAAAAGAGGAGGATTTTAGTGGTAGGTTAGTTCTCTACCCTATATATATATATATATATATAAAAAAAACCCAATAAGCAGCCTCAGAATATGAATGGGTTTAATAGAGACGGTCATGGCAAAGGAAAATGAATTTGGCAACATGGAATATACAGAGCATTGCACTGGAATGGAGATACAACTAAGCAGTGAAACAACTCTCTATACACTCCACTTCTTGGACTTGTGGACAGAAATAACAATGAACTTTTCTTTAAATACCTAATCTATATGTACTTATTATGAATGTTGGACAAGACTTCTCATATTGAGGGTGCAATTATTTTAATAAATCTATTAGATAGTTGGTTATGTCCACAAGAGTTAGATTTTTTTTAACTATGTGATACAAGTCTTTATTTTTGCATTATTTGTTATTATCAATCTTTGATTGTTAAGTTCTTTATACAATTTATCTCTTCATGGTAATTCTTTTACTACTTAAAATCAGTATGAATTGTTAATTGGAATAGAGTAAGAAACATCATAAATAAATGCACTGAGCTGTTTATAACTTTACTAACATTAATTTAGATCAGAACGTAGAATGTCAAGTGTTTAGTGGTCCTTCTTTTATTGCTTTAAATCAGTATACATCCCCTATTATAGAGTCTAAGGTAAATTGAATATCTTTGATTTACATGTACCATTAATTTATGTTTTATATTTCAAAACTTCCTTTTAATGTATAATTCCAGTTTTGAAAAGAGTATTAGTTGTTATGTTCATCTTGTTCTTAATATTTTGCCCATATAATCTGTATTAAACAAATTATTTCAAGAACTAAATAATTTAATAAGAAAGCATACTTTACATTTATAGATCTGGAGAAACCTAGATATAGAATATCAAGAGATGAAGTCTGAAAAAGCTTGGAAAATAAAGAAATTAGCCGTAATTAATCAGAATAATAAAGATAATAATAAGTATATAACATAAAAGAAAGACCATCTGAGACCCTCTATATTACTAATTGATATTAACATTCAATTTTCAATTATTCATAGAAAACAGTTTATTATAAAGGGCCTGGTAAAACAAACAATATCAATAGCAGCTTTAACAGATGCTATGCCCCCAATGAAGATGCAAGCATTATGGAGAAAGACCAGTTCTATGATAAACTTAAAGACATCTTCTCTAATATTGACTTACAGAGAGAAGTCTTTCTTATAGGAGACATAAATGCCAAGACATGAAAGAAAACTGGAGACATAATAATTGACTACATAGTTATGAAAGATAAAACAAATTGGAAAATACAAGAAGTCAGTGTACAAAGAGATATAGAGTGACACCACAAATCTTCAGATGCAAAAATAAACTAAAGATATAAAATACAAATTACAAGGTTTCTATGAAGACACCATAATAACCAGACTAAATCAGAAACTGGATATTACTTATACAACACAAGAAACACACACTCTATACTCACACATGGTAAATTCAGTAAAAGAAGCTGCATACTGCTTTGGGCCCGGAGGACTTTCTGGAAAAACTCATCTTTGACATGAAATGAAAATCTTGAACAACAGAAACAAGTTAAACAGAAAGTTTACAATACTTGCTTTAGCACAAAAAATAAAATAAAGATCACTAGTTAACTATCCGGCAGTTTCTTAATAACAAAGAGATTGAGACAGGGATGCGTTTTATTCCCAACTTGATGTCTTGAACACATACCCATAAGCACAGTTAGAACCATAATGAAAGTGGAAAAAACCATATTGGAAGACATACAGAAAAAATAGCTTAGCTGGTGTGGCCGTGTCCAAAGAAAGGATGAGAGTATTTATTTATATTCTTTGGTAATCATTTCATTTTTATTATTTTATATCTAAAATGCAAAATGGACAATTGGATGCAAGCACAAATTAATCCATAGTTAGTAGGAGATTGTGATAATGAATTGATTGCAGGTCTTGAAACTGAAGAGTAATATTGTGTTGACACCATAAAAAGTGATAGTTTTGTCATTTGCAGTCCTTACGCAATAGACATGAAGCAATCATTAGGTGAAATTAATGCTGATGTCTGAACTACTACAACTTAATTACAAAAACATAGGACCAAGAATAAAAAATACAAGGTGTTCCATGTTTCTTAGACTTCCTGATGGTCCTTTTTTTATTGCTTTAACTCTGTATACAGACCATCTGGGGCAACAACAAACAGGTAGCAACAACTACAATTTATCTATAAAAAGTATTTCAAAGTGATATATATTTATTTTTTAGTTGGTAATTATTTATGATTTATAACCATATCATCTACATATAATGTAAAGCATTAAAGATCTAGTACAGTCTTCTGAAGGACTCTGCACTCTGTATCATTCATACCTCTCAACGACAACCTCACCTTTACCACCTATTCATGCTTTCTTAAATAATCCTCAAGAAACTTCTACAATATTCCTCTTATTTAAACATTTTACTCAAGTAAAAAAACAGTAATAAATTCTCTAATAATTTCGAAAAAACACTATTAGATGGTAATTACCTAGAGTTTTCTTAGGATTTGACTTGTAAACAGAAATAAGTAGTATGAATTTTTTTAAATGTCCGATCTACATACATTTATTATAAATGTTAGGCAAGACTTCTCATATTGAGGACGGAATTATTTTAATTAATCTACTAGATAACTAGTTAGTTCCACAAGAATTAGATTTTTTTTTAACTATGTGATACAAATCTATATTTTTCCGTTATTTGTAGAAGTTACACACATTGAGTAAGTGTTATTATCAATCTTTAATTGTTGTGTTGTTTATATGAGAATAAAGAAGTTAGTTCTAAATTAATCAGAATAATAAAACAACAAGAAATACAGTAATAAACAACAACTGTAGCTCTGATGAATGCTTCACAATAGAAAGACTGAAGCAGGAAGGACAATGAGCAGATGACTAGTTCTAATACCTTGTTTGATTATGTTAATAGTATACTATAGAATTAGTATACATTAGTACATTGGAATAGAGTAAGAGACATAAATGAATGAATACCAAAGAGTCAAAGAAATATGAACAAATCTCCAAGTGTGCTGAACTATTTATAACTTAACTAATATTTAATATTTAAATCAAAACGTAGAAAGTCAAAAACCTGGACATTCCCAGATCAACAGATAAAACATAGAAAATCGTAGATTCAGTACACTTTGCTACATTGAAATAGAGTAAGAAATAACATGAAAGAAAGATCACCACGAAGTCTGGGATACATCAAATGTCTTTGATTTATATGTATTATTAATTAATATGTTATATTGCAGAACTTCTATTTAATGTTTTCCATGTTTTTGCTGTAATACTGTAGAGTGTAAAAACAATTATTTGTAGAATAACATCTACATTTTTGTCTGCAATTAAGTTAAACATATGTATAGCATATCTCTGGCAAAGCATTAAAGTTTTCTAGTATGTCTTCATCAGTTCACCACTCAATAACAATCTCACCTTTACTACCTGTTTATGTTTTACTAAATAGTCCTTTTTTGTCAGATGTGAACTTAACAGACTTCACAGATGTTAAGCTATAAGCATAGAGAAGTGCAGGACCAGTCAGCTCCTCTGGAGACTTGGTGTTTTTCACCTCTAAGAAGTGTATAGAGAGCCAGCTTCACATTTGTGTGGGTGAGTGGTCTCTGTTAACACGCGAGTGGTCGCTATATGAGACTTTCTCTCACATTTTTTTTAAATCCGTAATAATTTCAATTTCAAAG
>JAUIMW010000570.1:0-16435 GCA_033557785.1 Enochrus cinctus
ACAATCTATTATCTCCTCTACTATCACTACCAGTTCTGCTCCTGGTCCTTACATCGTCACCAAAGTTCCTCATCCGCCTGCTCTGTTGCATAAGTTAGCCAGAACTTAGAAATGAGAATGCCTGCTTGAAATTTTCAATTTTTGAGTTGGCCTCTGCTAACCTCTGATGTACTGCATCCACACTCCAGGCATTCGCATCCTCCGTCGGTATATCACCATTCTCTCTGTTTACGCTAACCTAAAAATGTTGTAAATCTTCTGTGGTGTATTTTTTTTATTTCTATTTTTTGTAAATTAGTTATTGTTTTGTACTGGAAAAGTATTAGTAAGTTAAATTAACAAAAAAAAAACAACCGTTACTGAAAAAAATCAAAATTTTTAAAAAGTTCCATTTGGGTATCGTGTCAGGTCTAATGTTGAATAATAGAAATTTTGTTAGTAAAATGTATAATTATGTTACAACAATTACAAATTATGCCAATTTATCATACACTGCATATGAAGTCCAACATTACATTTTGTACACTGCTTTCGTGTATTCTTTTTGCATATGCCACATTTTCTTTGTTTTCCTTCCTCGGTTCTTTCTAAATGATGCCCTATAAGGATCTCTTCTAACATCTTCAGGAACCCGATACTGAGATAACTTTTTCAAACAGGGTCTGCCAGCATGTTTTGGATAAGAAATGATCGATGATGTGCGCAAGTAGGCCCTCGCAATTGTCCTTCTAAATTCTAGGAGGGGTATCTCTTGTTAGCGAGACAATATAGTGCATACGCATTCACCACTCTCATGTTAATAGATTGGTAAAAATAGGGAAGTACCATTTCTTTGCTCTAATTTCAATTCTATATTTATTGATTAGCCAGTCCATCTTATCTACTCCTCCCATATATTTGTTGTAACGATCTAGGCACTGTGGCTGCGGTATTTTGACATGCTTTTTCTGTACCTTTGACCACCTGCGCACTGTTTGCATTGGTAGAAGGGCTTGGTGATTCGATAACATTTTGACGCAATTGTTATCTTTCCATACCACCCCAAATATCTCATTTTTTACATCAAAGCGGTAGTCAAATGCACCACGGTGTTCTTTTTTCATATCACTATCGGCCTTTACAGGACAGTTGTTCATTCTCTTAAAACCAACTGTTCCCGTAGCTGCAATATTTTTTTCTTTCAGGACTTTCATTGGCTCAAAACTTGTAAAAAAGTTGTCAAAATAAACGACATGATTCGATGGATTTCTAATAGTTGAAACATTTTTCATAATAACGGAAGCACCCAATGTAATTTTAGAACTTTCTCAAAATTTTATAATTTTGTTGTACATATATGAGAAATAAAATTTGCGTTAGATGCCGTACTTGTATATATCTATTTGTAAATTGTTATAAAAAAGTATGCACTGAAAAATACAATTTAAAATCTCCACATTAAAATATTTGCACTTGACGCTTACATTTCATTTTTTCTGCATTACATTTAACAATTTTTTAACTAGATTTGACGAGTCTGAATAACACATTTCACACTTTCTAAATTACAAATGAATAACCAGATTTACATTCAATGATTTCTGAATTGTAATTGCCATTTTCTCTATTGTAATTAGAAAAAGTATAGATTGACATAATTTACTGTTTTCTATTTCTTTTTAGTTACCTGTTGCTGTATGGGGGCAGTAAATAGTTAGGGACAATATTTCCTACTTTTTTAATCTTAAACTTGCTGATGCCTTAGACTTTCAGGTAATTCAGGAGTTTTGATAACGGCAGTCTGATACAAAAAATTCTTTAGTACTTTTAATGGGTATGTCTTGAGAATTTTGAAAGTTTCAGCTCATATAATTTTTGGCTTTTTGAGATGTCGTGCAGTGATTGTGTATTATATGAATTTATTTGTGCAGTTCGTTAGGCAAATCAATCATTGAAATTAACTTTTTTCTGTTTCCTATGAAACGATATATAGGAAAATGATTATAAGAAATTGACACATAAGATGAAAATCATTTCGATAGTTTATATACGAGTGATGATAAAAAAATTTAATACAGGATGCCTGTTCCTAAGAATAGTTTTTTTTAAATACTAAATTGTTGTTACTGATTCTAAGAGTTATACTTTATAACGAAGACTTCTTTATTAATTGCAAAAATTGTTGATAAAAATGACAACCTAAAATCCAAATATTTCATAGTAAATGGAAATCTGATGAGATTCCAAAGGGGCACAAAGCTTTGCTGTGTTTAGTGTCTCACTTAACAATAAAATGAGGGTTACGAAATATTCCACTTTGTCAAAATTTAAGTGAACCATGGACATCCATGCGTAGGATCAAGGTCTCTTTTATTTCCCTGTAATATACCCTCTGATTCTATTCGATACCGACAAAGTGCGCCTGCACATAGAATTCATAATTTTGGACAAAAAATAATAACAATGTGATGGTCTCACATTAAGAGTAAGGCTAGAAAAAATTATTACACATTAAGAGAACAAGTTTAGAAGCGCTGATCACTAAATGAAATTCTATTCATTCATAAAAAAATCATCTGATTTAAGTTTGGTAGAGGCCATCTGTGCTATTTACTATGATAGAACCAAACGTGACGAAGGGCATTTAAAAAAAATTAGTACACTTGCGGATGACCACCACCAGTTTTTAACTTCATTGTATTTTTCCTATTGAATTATTTTTGTAAAGGTGTTTACTTTTAGAACAAAATACTACCCTGTGGTTATTCACTAGAAATTATTGCTATCCGTTTCTTTACACTTTAGATATGATAAAGCATTAATGACTCAAAGGTTCTCAATAGGTTTTTGGTATCTTATTTGTTAATTTTTTATTTTTATAATTTGACCAATATAAAATGAGCTCAATTTGCTTATTTTGTGAAGAAATACGCGTATGTTGTGTTCATTTGAAATTTAATTTAAAATTGTTTAATATGTAGCTCAAAATAAGATGGTATTTTTCAGAATAATATGGTATTTAGAACATGTTATTTATTATATTGTAATATGTATGTAAGAATGTATTAAAGAGCAAAAATGCTAAAGAAATTTGTAAATCATCTAATTGTTTTGAGCTGTGTCCCCATCTGTTGACACAGTTTAACTAGGTATGTTATACTTTGGTTTATTGTTGTTTAAAATTTATTTTGGTATACATTGAATAGCAATCAGATGGCGTCCAACAGAAATCGCACACATATTTTCACCAATATATGTAAGTGTATTTTAAAATTGAAAATAATAAATATATTATATGATCGTGGTCACACAAACTTTTTATTGGGAGAATGGTCTTAAGTTATGATATACTGTTTTTTTATATTAAAAAGCATATTGTACATGTTGTATACATGTATACAAAATAAGTAGCACGCATGTTTTAAGCTCCGCTAATAAAAGTGAATTATCTCTTGAAGCAACCAGAGGTACTTTAGGGTGCATGGATCGGAAATTCATCGAAATTAACAGTGCAGGAGTGGAAGCACAGTAACTTTCGTTTGGAACTGTAAAAATTGCAGTACCAGTTAATATAAATCGTGGACAATGCCTTTTAATTGTGCAAAGTGTGAGAAGCCTATTACAAGGTACGAGGATTACGTGGAGTGCTCTGGGAAATGCAAGAAGACATCTCACATGACTTGTATCGGTATTGCACTTGAAGAATACCAAAAATTAAAAAACAATAAAAGATGGGTATGTAAGCAATGCCTGCCATATGGCAGGGGAATCGAGTCAATGGTTTCCGATGAGCCTCAGGGGTCAACAGCACAAGAAATTCTCGTTGCAGTTAAGGAGATGAAAAAGGAATTTAAGGAGATAAGCAGGAAATTCGATGTCATCACAGCAAAGATGGAGCGAATGGTGCTAGATATGGCTATGAAAAGTGAAATAGTTACCCTCCAGCGGTCAAGGGATGCTCTTAGGGATGAAAATGGATGCATGCGCTGAAGGTTGGAACAGCTTGAAGACCGAACCAGACTAGAGAATATTGAAATAAATGGATTACCCGAAGTAAGGGAAGAGAATATACTTGGTGCACTGGTGAAAATATCCGAGATTCTAAAAAACAAAATGACAGATGACATACAAGTGATTCCTAGAGTTCCGTCTAAGGTGCATAAAACTCAACCGATAATTGTGCAAAAGAAGAATCGCCGCACGAGAAACCTTTGGCTGGAAAAAGCAAGATCGTATGGGAAGCTACTTGTAAAGCAGCTTAAACTTAATCTCCCAAACCCGGAAAACAGAATATATTTAAATGAACACCTAACAATGGTGAAGAAAGTACTGCTATAAGAAACCAATTAAACACATAATAAACCAAATATTCTCAACAGGCATGGTACCTTTACATTTTAAAACATCCACAATTATACCTCTATATAAATCTGATAATCGAACACACAAAATAATTTACTACATTCACTGCAATTTGGTTTCAGAAAAAAATCTCAATACGGAAAAAGCTATATTATATCTAACCGATAACATAATGAACAATTTCAAAAATGGTACAAAAACCTTAACAATTTTCCTAGATCTTCGGAAAACATTTGACACATTGCCTCATAGCAGATTGTTGGAGAAAATTGGGAAGTTTGGAGTAAGAGGTGCAACATACATTATTATAGAAAACTACTTGAAAGGTCGATTACAGAAAACACGAGTAAACAATACTGAAAGCTCTTACAAGGAGGTCAGTGTGGGTCTGGCGTAGGTAACTGTTCTCGCTCTCATACTATTTATTATTTACATTAATGACTTGCTTAACTTAGATATAGAAGGAAAAATTGCTGTGTATGCTGATGACACGGTCGTCATTTTCGAGGGAACGGCCTGGACAGAAATCTTCCAGAGGGCAAATGTAAGGGACTTTGTAATTATGACAAAACTAAATTCTCAAATTTTACTCTGACAATTACTACAAAACCCTATTCACAACTACAATTAGAAATTCAACTATCTCGGTCCCATCTACTATAACAAAATGTATTAATAAATATGATCTGGGGGCACAACACAGACGACCTTGAGTTTTCTAGGCTGTCCCCCCTACCTCCCTTTCTTTTCTATAATTTTCTGCTAGTATTTATTTTTTCTTTATAATTGTGAAGGGTTGTAGGAAAATTTTGATTTGATTTGATATACATGGTTTTTTTTTTAAACTTTTTGTAAGAATGTTTTTTTCCTTTTTTTAAGTAACATGTGTGTTTATATAAATTCCATATTCATAGGAAAATTAATAGTACAATTTTTAAGATTTACTGTGTGTTTGAAACTTCTCAAAACATAGCACCCCAAATGACCAAAGAACAGGTATAAATTTACAATTTGGGATTTCGGTACTAAGAAAAATATTTTATTGTGCATCTGCTATTTTACTAGAGAAATTTTATTAGTATTGTTGGGACAAAGACAGGGCTACTAACTACAGGATTCATAAATTCCATTTTAAATAAAATGTTATAACTAGATCTCAGAGTCCTCTGTGCTGTAGGAGTATTTAAAAAGTGCGGTCGAGTGAGAATAATAGCCCGGGATATCTGATTGAGGACAGATGAGTTCTATGGAGTAATTTAAGTACGTCGTCCACAATAACAAGTTCGTTTACATTTTAGAGAAGTGCAAGATTGGAAAATTACAAAAAATAATTAGACTTACTTTAAATAAGCTTCAGGAGGTGGAGGTCCCCCTTGATTGGTACTTGGACCTGCTGTCAGTTGATTAAAACATGTTCTACAAACATTGTATTCTCCATTGCCTTTGCTAGGAATTTTACACTTTTGTTTTAAACATTTATTACAAAAAGACAGGCCGCAACTCGAACAACCCATCTACAACAAAAATAATAACATTAACAACGAAAATTGCATTAATGATAAGTAAACCCTCACCTCCTTATGGAAGAAATTAAATTTAGTGTTGCAATGATTGCAAGACATTTTAAAACATACAATAATAGTAACAAAAATACTATTTTTCTTAACTTAAGCCCGTCATTTGGGAAATAGGCTTTAGAATTGATTAATTTTTTTCTCAAGTTGCAAAATTGTTTCTATATAGACCCACCTAAAAACATCGACTGTAACTTGAATTTACTTTTTCAATGGGTGTTTATTTTAAGAATACTATGCTCTGAAGTTGGCTCAAAGACCATATCACATAACACTAATTTCTTTATTGATTAATTTTAGATACTAACGTAACGATATATAAGCTCTTTAACACATAAAATAGTTTCCTATTTACTTCAAAAATAAACCAAAACAGTCTTAAATCAATAATAAGTAACAATATCCATTCACGATCACAAAACACTTTCACTGTCAGATGACATGGGGACATTCACAATAAACAAAACTAATGTTGGTCATTGTTTTGCTTTAGATTGTCACATTTGACAGATCTGTCAAATTCATTAGCAATGGCATTTTTCTGCCGAAAGTAATCTTTTAATGTTGTTATCTGTGTTTATGTAAGTAATAATAGTATTTTAAAAAATATATTTAATCAAATATTGACAGATAAAGGCTAAACTGATCGACAGCTAATAAAAATTATAAGACAATTGCCGCAAAATTTTCCGATAAAACATTATATTTTACATATATCTAATCAGATGAATGCTTCAATTTACAGGTAGAAATAGTTGTTAGTTACTACATATTTATTTATACATTAGCTCAGTAAAAAGTGTGTAAAAATTAAAAGTTATTGGAAAGGTATTTGTCGATCATTACAGGTCACCGTGCTTTAACTAATTTTTGTAATTACCACAACTTTATGTAAACGGTATCATATTTTGTTTGTTTTTGAAATGATTGTTTATGTGAAAAGAACATTGCCAAGTAGAAAATTTTTAAAATTGTTTTATTTATTAATTGCAATAATTACATATGTTTTGTTTATATGTTGAGTTATAAAAATAATTGTACCATGTTTTATTTCAGATGATCTGATTAGTTTTTAAGGAAAAAAAAACAATGATGCGTCTGAAGAAAGCTGTTGCTATATGCGGCACATTTTTGTTTTTATGTGCAATATTTATGATTTACTTAACAATGGATCTGAAAGTTTTTCCAACAAATAAAATTTCAATAACGCAGGAATACCAACAAGTAAGATTTCTAATCTGAATATTTATGTGAGTTTCAAATATATATTTTTTAGAACAAATGGCTTCATTTCGAAGATAGACTAAAACAATTAGAAAAGGATCTTAACAAACACCATGAAGACGTAGGAGAAATTAAAGAAGTTTTACGCTTATTGCAGCCCAGCCCGAGTACAATTAATAAAACAAGTTCGTCAAATATCCTGCCATTTTTTCATTATCAGATACCTGCATCAGAAATGTTGTATGATAAATCCTGTCCCATACAATTAAATTTTTCACCAAGAGTAACAGTTCAGGTCAGTAATAAAATAAAAATAAATAAATAAAAGTATTTACCTTTGTAAATTTAGATGCTGGATATGTATAAGGACTTGAAGTTTGATAATCCCGATGGTGGTGTTTGGAAGCAAGGTTGGAAAATAGAAGTCAATGAAAACAGTTGGAATAAGCAACACAAACTTAAAGTGTTTGTAGTTCCACACTCACATAATGACCCGGGTTGGGTGAAAACCTTCAAACAATATTACTTAGCACAAACAAAGCATATTTTAAATAATATGTTGGAAAAATTAGGTGAAGATCCTAGAAGAAAGTTTATTTGGGCAGAAATATCATTCTTTGCTATGTGGTGGGATGAATTACAAAATTCTGCGAGGGATACTGTTCGCAAATACATACGTAATAATCAGTTAGAGTTTGTTACCGGAGGATGGGTCATGAATGATGAAGCTAATACACACTGGCTTTCTACCATACACCAAATGACCGAAGGACACCAATGGTTACAAAAAAATTTAAATTATACTCCTCAAAATGGCTGGTCGATTGATCCATTTGGAATGAGCGCAACCCAAGCTATGTTGTTAAAAAACTTAGGACTCAAAAATATGTTAATTCAAAGAATACATTATTCTATAAAGAAACAATTGGCTATGGAAAAAAATCTGGAGTTTAAATGGCGTCAAACATGGGGTAATTTCAACATAGAATTTTATTTTTATAAATTCAATTTTTTTCTTTTTGCAGACGGAACTGGAAAGACAGATATCTTCACACACATGATGCCTTTTTATTCTTATGATGTGCCACATACTTGTGGACCAGACCCTAAAATTTGTTGTCAATTTGATTTTAAACGGTTACCTGGACACGGTCTTCACTGTCCTTGGAAAATATCACCTCAGATTATAACAGATGAAAATGTGGCTCAAAGGTATGTTGGAAATATTTTTGAAGCATATTTGTCTAATGAAATCTCAGTTTAAAAAATATCAATTTATCTTTGAGTTTTTGTGTAAAATTAAATGCCCTATATTAATTTGAGGTTAAATGGACTTATTTCTAGATAAATATATCCAAAATATTAAATGAAAGTAAAAAAATTTCAAAAACTTAAAGTTATAGCAGAGAATAATAAAATTTATATATAATTAAAGATTAGAATCATGCATCAAATAGATGATATTTTCTTGGAAATAATGAAATTGTATTCTAGGAAATGATTTTATGTGATTTCATAAAAAAAGTTTTTCTGCAGCAAGAATTTTCCGGACATAGTTTTGATGATGACGTGGAGTCGAATTATAGGTTCGTTCCCTGGTATAAACTGGTGCTGTACATGCGCAGTGCGAAAAAATGGAACGGTTTTTTCACACTGCGCATGTACCGCACCAGTTTCGTATTAATACATCGGGGATTAGAAACAAAATTTATGTTGAGACAAAGCAATTGTCTTGTTATTACTACCATCTACTTATAAATTGGCAAAAGAATATAGTGTAGTATATCTAGCCAAATGCATCCAGGAAACTACATAGAATGTAAACCCAAACAAAAAACAAAGATGTTAGATAAAAAATGTTTATAAAATAAAATTAGGAAATAAATGGCAAAATAATAGGAAGTAGCAAAAGAAAACTTGGCAATTGGCTAGGGAACTGGGAAAAATTGTATTGCAAACAAGAATAAGAAATAAACTATCTCTATAGTTGTGATCACCTGTTAAATATTAAACTTATTATTTGACAAGATTTGGTATGAAAAAAGTAGATGTTTGCTAATTACATGCAAACTATTGTCTTTTAAATGCCAGTAGGTCATAAAGATAATGGGATTGTGCTCTGGGAAAAGATTCAATGTGATAAAATATATTTCGTCTTCTGAATTTTTGCATTTTATATGCATTTCTAGTTGCCAGTAGGCGAACTGTACTCTCTTCCAGCTTCACATGCGTCCTTCTTTTTGGATGCATTAATATCTTCTATTGACATTTCCTTAGCCATAAAATTAAATAGTTGACTATTTGATTTCCAATAACTATATAAGTATTTAATACATCACAGAAAAGTGATTGCAGAAAATTAATTACAGATAATTGATTACGGAAAATTGCTTGATGGAAAATTACATCTGAGAAAAATTAATTATATAAAAAATAGTTTTTTCATTTATCATAGTACTTCCTTAGAGTGCTGTTTTTTTTTCCATTTATTACAACACTGAGGACCCAGTTATCACTATTGAAAAAGTACAGAAATATATAAAATGTTCTACACTTGAATTACAAGAGAGAAAAAAAATAAATAAATAAAAAAAACGTTTAGGTTGAACTTAATAAACATTTTTTTATTATGAATTCTCTAGGTATAATTGTCGAAGTTAAAAATTTTATTTTTATTTTCTATATTTTCCTGCATTTATAGTATAAAACTTCACTGAAATTCTCAGAATTAATTAGATTAGATATGAAATATTTAATAGTGATTACATATATTTAATTCAATTAAATGCGAAATTTGCCTAAGCCAGTCTTGTATGCACACCAGTATTCATAATCTTTAAAATGATGGAGTCCATGATTCATTATGATCTTCTCGCATAAAACCTATTATTTTGATTATATATGTTCTCTTTAGCACTAAGTCTGACAGTGTCAACCTTATTTGCCTATTTATGATATTTTTCTCATTAAGAACTTAGTAGGAAAAGAGTTATTCTCTGTTGATAAGTACTGTAACGCTCTATGGAAAAGGAAATTGTTTTTTTTTTAATATTAATAGTTTGTAACTCTCCTTAATATGGGAAGGTCAAGATAACCAATGGATTTCATTTCTATTAAATATTAAGTTTGCGGAAGTATATGTGTTTTATTTACTAATTAATATGAATGCAAAAAATAAAACTCATCAAAGCTAATTATTTACAACTTATAAAATTCATATCTTTTCAAAGAAAACTACACAATGGCTTACAGATAGAAAAACACTCCGCATTTCTTAGAGCGTGTTAACGCAGAATTTACTTGCAAGCAGAAACTTATACTGACCACATTGAATGGATCTGGCTAAAATAACAGAGTGTAGTCATTATCCTTTTGATGTATGCGCCAAGGTCTGATTTCTAAAACTTTGTTGATGATATGATGGTAAATCATGTTAAGTTATAGCAATTCTCTAATTATTAAAAAGAATAGACTACAGTCTATATAGAAAAGTTTGATGAAATTATTATATTGAACTGTGAACATGAGACATTGCGAATTAATTTTCTCACTCTCAAATAAAAAAATATTGACAAAATAAAATTAAGAAATCAACAAATGAATATTTTGATGATTACCTAAAAAACAGAGAAAAATGTTAATATAACTAAAACAAACTACAAACTATAGAAACCCATTTAAAAAAAAAACACCTATTAAATGTGTGATTAATCATTGAGCAACATTTAAAGTGGAATTCAAAAAAATTTAATCACATATATTCAAATATGTTATAAATGAAAATTTTGTTTAAAATTGTAAAATTTATCCAAATAGTAAAACAAACTAACGATCTTATAACTTGAATTATTTTTTAGGGCCGCTCTTTTGCTTGATCAATATCGGAAAAAATCTCAACTTTATAGAACAAATGTCGTTTTGATTCCTTTAGGAGATGATTTTAGATATGATCATCCTACAGAATGGGATGTTCAGTACAATAATTATCAAAAACTTTTTGATTACATGAATAGCAATTTGAAATTGCATGTTCAGGTAAAATTTCTATTTATCAATATGTTAACAAAAACAACAATTAGCATATTTTAGGCTCAATTTGGCACTCTTTCTGACTATTTTAATGCCGTGGCTGCTGAAAAGAGTCTTTCTGATTTTCCAACACTTTCTGGTGATTTCTTTACATATGCAGATCGTGATGATCATTATTGGAGTGGTTACTACACATCTCGTCCTTATTACAAGAGAATGGACAGAGTTTTGCTACATTATATAAGGAGTGCTGAAATTATTATGACTCAAGCTCACTTAAGCGGAAAACCTGGTTATCAATGGATAGTTGACAAAGATGTGGGCTTGGGAAATTACTTGGAAGAAGCAAGGCAGGCATTGTCTCTATTCCAGCATCATGATGGAATCACAGGAACTGCTGCCGATTTTGTTGTTGTTGATTATGGAAAGATGTTGTGGAAAGCCATTCAGAATTGTCAAAATATCATACAATTATGCACCAATTTGCTGTTAAATGGCCCTGATGCTGATGTCCATGGAACAGAAACTACTCACTATCAAATTGACGATGTTAGGCATTCTCATGATGCTTTAGAAGAAAGACATACAATTACAATAGGTCCAGAATTAAGTACAAAAAGAATTGTAATTTACAATTCTTTAACTTTCACAAGAATGGAAGTAGTTACGTTTTATGTTTCTACACCATTTATAGAAGTGTTGGATTTGACTGGAAAAAGAGTTAAATGCCAGTTATCTCCTGTTTTTGAATTTGGTGCAATGATGTCAACTTCAAAGTTTCAAGTGTCCTTTATTGCTAATGTGCCAGCTTTAGGTCTGGTTACGTATATAATACATGCTGTTACGGAAGAAGAAGTTTCAGAGTATGTGAATTGCTTACACAATA
The DNA here is from genome assembly GCA_033557785.1 of Enochrus cinctus. Classification (NCBI taxonomy): domain Eukaryota; kingdom Metazoa; phylum Arthropoda; class Insecta; order Coleoptera; family Hydrophilidae; genus Enochrus; species Enochrus cinctus. Next base: position 12,055 of record JAUIMW010000570.1, read on the forward strand.
GTTTTTTTTTTGTTAATTTACCTTTATATTTCAGAGAGACAAAATATTCGGATGTGAAAATTTATAATCAATATGCAGAAATACCATTTCCAATAGGGTTTGTAAATATTTTTGTTTCCCCAACAGCTAGTGAATTTTCTATTCAAAATGCGAGGGTCACCGCATCATTCAACAAATTAGGATTGTTGAAAGCTATTAAATTAGGTCCTCATACTATGCCAGTTCATTTAGACTTTGCTAAATATGGGGCTAGGAATTCTGCGGAAAGGAGCGGGGCATATTTGTTTTTGCCTGATGGTGATGCTCAGCCTCTTCAAATTGAGAGCCCAATTGTAAAAGTAATTCAAGGCCCTATTTTTTCAACTGTAATTGTTCAACTTCCTTATATACACCATACAGTTACTCTCTATAATACTGTTGGTGCAGATAGTTTGGGATTAGAAATCCAAAATGTTGTAGATATAACAACTACAAAGAATTTTGAGTTAGTAATGAGACTTTCTACTAATATTAAAAATGGAGATGAATTTTTCACAGACCTGAATGGATATCAGGTGCAATATTTCAAAATATGGAAAATCGTTTAGGTAGTAATTTTTTAAATTGTAGGTCATAAGAAGAAAACAATTTAAGAAACTACCAATTCAAGCCAATTATTATCCAATGCCAACATTAGCTTTTATAGAAGATGATAATACAAGGCTTAGTATAGTTACTGGTAGTTCTTTAGGGTGTGCCTCTTTAAGAGAAGGGCAGTTGGAAGTTATGCTAGATAGAAGACTAAATCAAGATGATAATAGAGGACTTGGTCAAGGAGTGTTAGATAATGTTCCTACTAGACATATATTTAGAGTTTTGTTAGAGAAGAAAACACACAAGTGTCAAGTATGTGTAACATCCCATATTTATTCTTTTTTTCGGTTTAAAATGAATCGGAATAACTTTAAGATGTAATTTGTTTTATAGGCAACGGCTGAAAACCATCCTGCAGGTTTTCCAACAATTGCTACACATGTATCTTTAGAAAGTATACTAAATCCTCTTGTTAAATTACTACGTTTTGAAGATGATGGTGTGACAAATCAGCCAGGATATACACCAGTTCATACAGATTTAGGTGTAGACTTTGGTTTATCAAGTCTAAAGACTGGAGTTACACTTCAAAATCATGACTATATTGGAATTATTCTAAACAGAAAATTTTTAGATGTTTGTTTCACAGATGCTATACAAATAAAACAATTTCCATTAAGCCACGGGACAGTAAGTAACCTTTCTGTTTAATGCTGCTATTATGTTATTGAGTATTTTCTTTTTTAAAGGTTAATATTAGCTCTATTATGCCAAATGGGGAATACTTGAAATTAAATGAAGCTACTCTCTCCTTTTTGTATATGAAAGAAAATATGGATATTAAAAGTGACATTCCATTTTGCCCTATGGAAATAAAGGCTTTTTTAACGCATAGGTGAATGAATTATGGAAGATTATTTTTATTGAAAATTTGCCTTTAATGATTAGATCTGTTTTTTTTTGTATATAGTTGTTTAAATTATGTTAAAAAGTGATATTTTACAGTTTTTAAAATTTTCCGTCTTAAAATTTTTGTATATGAAGTACACCTTGATATTATATTTTATCAATTTTACTGAGATTATAAATTGATATTATTTTATTGTTGTGAAAACAAGAATTATTGGGACACATTTTACATGTGTTATATAAATTATTTTATGAATTGTATATAATCCATCTGTGGTAACTGTAAAAATAATTTTTATAATGTATTAGCAGTAAAAGCTTGTGAGTACATTTTTGTTGTGCAATAGGTGGTGTACAAGTTATAAATTATTATATCAAACCATTTTAAATACAACATTTAGCACTGAATAAAACATATTTGTTTAATGTTGTATATTTATTTACACATACCATTGAACATTTACGAAATATAATATCCTTCTATAGTCATAGGGAAACTTGAAAGGAAGAAACCATAAACAAAAGTGGACAGCTGCCTTTAAAAATTATAGAGTGAACAATGATATTTAATTGCAAATTGAGAAACTCATGAATATTGTTGTGGATATCCAGACACATAAATAGTGAATACTGAAACTAACAATTATTATATTATAATTTACCAACTAAAGTACCATATTATAGTTTATAAATTAGTTTCATTATAAAATAATGTTACTGGCAAATATAGTTTTTAAAAATAAAATATAAATGTCAGAAGTGGGATTCGAACCCACGCCCACAGAGTGGACTGCGACCTGAACGCAGCGCCTTAGACCGCTCGGCCATCCTGACGGTAAAGCCACTTGTGGAAAAAATGTATATTTTAAGTAAGTGTATTTATTTATATTATTAATTGCAAGAACCTTATTATTATACCTCTTAATAAATTACAATTATTTTCTTTATTGATTTGCGAATTTGTCTACCTTATCAAAAATATATTTTGAGTGTTTTTTTTTTGTTTACTTAAGACGCATTCTGAAGGTTCGAATTAGATCGTTCAACTATCCTTCATTTCCTTAAACTTTGCAGGAAATTGCAGTATTAAAAGACACTACCAAAACAATTTTTACGTAAAAATGTCAGATTTTGATGTTGATGGCGCAATTTATTCAACTTTTGATATTTATGCTTACAAAACTGTTTTGGTTCTGTAGTTTTAGTCTTTTTTATTTCAACTTAATGTGCATTCTCACGGTTCTATCTAAATCGTTCAACTCCGACTTGCTTTAAAGTTACTATATATCGACGAATTCTATTCGATGTCGACAAACTTTGCCTATACATAGAACTAATAATTTTAAACAAAAAATACAATAATTCACTAAAACTTGAGGAAATAGGAACCTGGGAAGTTCGTTGGTTTCATTGGCTGTAATGTGCGATGTTGTCAATGATTTAGCTACTACTTTTACGTTGCAAAACCATATATTACGCCCAAAATAATGCAAGTCTTCGTAACGATATGGTCAGCTGCTTGGGTTTTGAAACGACTATTCTGACTTTCATAGAAAAATGGCGTGGGCAAGACGAGTCTGCAAAGAGTGATGGTTATTTCTTTATTCATAAATTAAGTCCAGTGCGTTGAGTTGAACCCAAACAAAAAAGTTTTTTCCCAAAGAAATTTGGAGAAATGTAGGGCTGAAGTCCGAGAGCAAGATTGGGATGAAGTCAACCCCTCCATGAATCCTGAGGAGAGTTTGATATTTTCAGTTCAGTCCCTCATTAAGATGAAAACTAATTCTTGAATCACTTATCAATTGAATCAATTATGCGAAACCAAAAGTCTACTATAGCAACTTCCCCCGGTGATCAGGCAAAAATCAATTTCTTCAGGGGAAAATAAATGAAAAATGTTTTATTAAAAATTGTAAATAAGAAACAACTAGATTAAAAAAGAAAATGTTTTTTTTTATATTACAACTAATATTTTCGTTAATTTTAATATGGAACATTTCTCTAATTAGTCTTTTATTAAGATTGTGTTCCGTATCTAAAAATTGTGGATTATCAAAGTTGAATATATGCTTGTTTTCGTATGCATATGTGATTAAACCTATGTTAATAGTGTTCAATCTAATATCATTTTTATGTTGGTTTAATTTATTTCTAAGTAATTGTGATGATTGTCCAAAATAAGAGGAGTTACAGCGAATCTTATATACAGTGTTATGTTTGTTTAGCCAATTATATCCTTTTATTGATATAATTTTAACACTGCTTGTGAAAACCGTATGGTTCTGTAAGCAAAAGATAATTCTGCCCATTACACATAGGAGATGATATAACGTCATTACTGTTGAATATTTTAAAAGAAATGTATACGATCAATTTTCACCATGAAACGTAGGGAATCATGCAGGAAGCACATCATTCGTAGCTTTTGGCTCTCAAAAGACAACATTAACTCTGGTGTAAAGAAGTACTGTAAACTCTATTATTTCAATCTACAATAAATTACCACAAGCTTGCTATTCTCTTGGCGAGAGTTCCTAGAAAAAGTCTTTAAAAGGATGGTTAGTTGAGTGCTTTTATTCTGTTTTGAAATACAGGTTGCCAGGCAATTAGGTACATTAAATTGAACAGAATGTTGGTATAACCATAGAAATAAAAAATACACCATTTTTAATTAAAAAAAATAAAATATTTTTTTATTTTTAGGTTTCTGGAATAGTACGTACACATTAATACGTTTAAATATATATAATAAATATTAAATATATATAATAAAACCTAATATGAAGTAATAGTTTTTGAAAGGCAATACGTAAATTAAGGGGTAACACCACTGTAACAGCCTAAAAAACGTGTTTTTTTTTGGTGGAAGGAAAGGTAATAAAATTATAATATTGGAGGA
>JAUIMW010000571.1:0-16431 GCA_033557785.1 Enochrus cinctus
AACTCGCCTTCTTGAGGTTTTTCTTTGTTGGCAAGAGTCGGAACAAAAAGTATCTTTTCAATTGGTTCCTTTTCTTCCTCTTCCTTGGGAACTTTAGGTTTCTTTACGCGTTTCTTTGTAGGTTTAACTTTCTCTTCGGTTATTTCAGGCACTTCTTCTTCTTTGACCGTAACTGTTGTTTCAGGTTTCTTTCCATCTTCTTCCACTGTGACGATTTCTGTGGTCTCCTGTTTGTCGCCTTTGGTTTTCTTAATCACTCTTTTCTTCACCGTTTTGCGTTTAGGTCCTTCGTCTGTGACTGTTTCGTGGACTACTATTTCCTCGGGAAGTTCTTCGATTTCTTCGGGCTTTTCCTCGGGTAGAAGTTCTTCCTTAATTTGCACAACAACTTCAGGTTTTTTATCGTCTTCTTCAACTGTAACTATTTCTGTTGTTTCTTGCTTATCGCCCTTTTGTTTCTTTATTACGCGTTTCTTGGTGGTTTTGCGTTTTGGTTTACCGTCTTCTGAAATTATTTCTTGGACGGTTACTTGCTCGGGCAGTTCTTCGATGACTTCCGGTTTTTCTTCGGGAATTTCTTCTTCCCTAACTGACACCGTAGTTTCAGTTGGTTTGTCGTCTTCTTCAACTGTAACGATTTCTGTTGTTTCTTGTTTGTCACCTTTGCGCTTTTTAATTACTCGTTTCTTCACGGTTTTGCGCTTGGGTCCTTCGTCTGTTATTACTTCTTGTACAGTGACGTGTTCCGGAAGTTCCTCAACAACCTCTAACGGTTGTACTTTCACTTCTTCTTCTTTAATCGTAACTAGTGTTTCAGGTTCTTTGCCGTCTTCTTCAACAGTTACAATTTCTGTTATTTCTTCCTTAGGTCCTTTTTGTTTCTTAATAACGCGTTTCTTTACAGATTTGCGTTTCGTGACGCCTTTGTCTGTCACAGTTTCGTGGACAACCACTTCTTCGGGAAGCTCAGTGACTTCCTCTGGTTTTTCTTCTGGGAGTTCTTCTTCCTTAACTGTTACTTTCGTGTCAGGCTTTTTGTCGTCTTCTTCTACCGTAACGATTTCTGTAACTTCTTGTTTGCCTCCTTTGCGTTTCTTTATCACTCGTTTTTTAATTGTCTTTCGCTTTGATTCACCTTTATCTGTTACAATTTCTTGGACTGTAACCTGCTCGGGAAGTTCTTCTATAGATTCCTCGGGTGCTTCAGCCTCTTTTACAGTTATTGTGGTTTCTGGGGCCTTGTCGTCTTCCTCAACCGTAACTATCTCTGTTGTTTCCTCTTTTGGTCCCTTTTGCTTCTTAATAACGCGCTTCTTTATAGTTTTGCGTTTCGTTACGCCTTTGTCCGTGACGGTTTCGTGTACTGTTACTTGCTCGGGAAGTTCTTCAACCGTTTCTTCTGGTTGCTTTTCTATTTCTTTGATTGTCACCAAAGTTTCTGGTTTCTTGCCGTCTTCTTCAACGGTGACGATTTCAGTGGTTTCCTGTTTGTCACCTTTTTGTTTCTTGATAACACGTTTTTTAACTGTTTTTCGTTTAGTTTTTCCGTCTTCTATTATATCTTGCACAGTTACTTGCTCTGGCATTTCAACTATTTCTTCAGGAGTTTCTTCTGGTGTCTCTTCTTTTGTTATGACAGTTGTTTCTGGTTTCTTGTCATCTTCTTGTACAGTTACAATTTCCGTAACTTCTTCTTTTCCGCCCTTGCGCTTTTTAATCACTCGCTTCTTAACCGATTTTCTCTTTGAAACACCTTCATCTGTTATGGTTTCGTGAACAGTAATCTGTTCAGGAAGTTCTTCGATTTCCTCAGGTTTCTCTTCAGGTGCTTCTTCTTCTGTAACAGTGACAGTTGTTTCCGATGGTTTGTCATCTTCTTCAACTGTTACAATTTCGGTTGTTTCTTCTTTGGGTCCTTGGCGTTTTTTAATAACGCGCTTCTTTATTTTCTTTGTTTTCTTAACTCCTTCCTCAATAGTTTCTTGGACTGTTACATGCTCCGGTAACTCTTCTATGTATTCTTCAGGTGCTTCTAATTCTTTCACAATAACTTCAGTTTCCGTTGGTTTGTCTTCTTCTTCCACCGTAACAATTTCTGTTGTTTCGTGCTTATCTCCTTTCTTCTTTTTAATCGTACGTTTCTTTATAGTTTTTCTTTTAGGTCCTTCTTCTGTTACTGTCTCGTGAACGGTTATTTGTTCCGGCAATTCCTCGATAACTTCAGGGGTTTCTTCAGGCGATTCTTCTTTAATAGTAACTGTAGTTTCAGGCTCTTTGCCCTCCTCGTGCACCGTAACGGTTTCGGTAACTTCTTCCTTTGCTCCCTTGCGTTTTTTAGTTACTTTCTTCTTCACTACTTTCTTCTTGTCTTGCACCACGCTTTCTTGGACGACCACTTCCTCAGGCTGTTCTTCAGGTATTTCAGATTCTTTAACAGTAACAACCGTTTCGGTGGGCTTGTCGCTTTCTTCAGTAGTGACAATTTCTGTGGTTTCGTGCTTGTCTCCTTTCTTCTTTTTGATAACACGTTTCTTGACTGTTTTGCGTTTTGGACCTTCGTCCGTGACGACTTCGTGAACGGTTACCTGCTCTGGTAATTCTTCAATTTCTTCTGGCAATTCTTCTGGGACAACGCGTTCTTCCACGGAAACGAACGTTTCCGGTTGTTCGTCGTCCTCTTGAACCGTGACGATTTCAGTCGTTTCTTCTTTAGGCCCTTGTCTCTTTTTGATAACGCGCTTCTTTATTACTTTTTTCTTGGTCGTACCCCCAGTTAAGTTTTCTTGAATGATAATCTCTTCAGGCAACTCTTTTACTTGTTCCTCTTCTTCCGGGGCCTCTAATTCCTTAATAGTGACGGTTGTTTCCGGTTGCTTTTCGTCTTCTTCCACCGTAACGATTTCTGTTGTTTCTTGTTTGTCGCCCTTACGTTTTTTAATCACGCGCTTTTTAACCGTTTTGCGCTTTGGTTTGCCTTCTTCGGTTATAACTTCGTGGACTGTCACTTGTTCTGGAAGTTCTTCAATTATTTCCGGTTTTTCTTCAGGGGTTTCTTCTTCTCTTATGGTTATGGTGGATTCCGGTTCTTTACCGTCTTCTTCAACTGTGACTATTTCTGCGACTTCTTGTTTATCGCCTTTAGTTTTCTTTATGACCTTTTTCTTGATTGTTTTACGCTTAGGCTTACCTTCCTTGGTTTCTATTTCTTGGACCGTTACCTCTTCGGGTAATTCTTCAATAACCTCAGGTTTTTCTGGTACGATTTCTTCTTTTACGGTAATTGTGGTTTCTGGTTGTTTGTCGTCTTCTTCTACTGTTACGATTTCCGTAGTTTCTTCCTTTGGTCCCTTTTGCTTTTTGATGATTCGTTTCTTAGTTACTTTTCGTTTGGATACACCGCCGTCTTTGATTACTTCGTGTACGGTCACTTGTTCTGGGAGCTCTTCGACCAGCTCCGGTTTTTCCTCAGGGAGCTCTTCTTCTCTTACTGTGACTGTAGTTTCTGGTTTCTTGTCGTCTTCTTCGACTGTGACAATTTCGGTGGTTTCTTGCTTGTCGCCTTTAAGCTTTTTAATCACGCGCTTTTTGATTTTCTTTTGCTTGGGCACGCCCTCTGTGATGATTTCTTGTATTGTCACTTCTTCAGGAAGCTCCTCGATTGTTTTAGGTTGTTCCTTGGGCGCTTCTTCTTCTTTAATTGTGACGATTGTTTCTGGTTGTTTGTCGTCTTCTTCTACTGTGGTTATTTCTGTTATTTCTTTTTTGGGCCCCTTTTGCCTTTTGAGGAGGCGTTTTTTAATGGTTTTTCGTTTGGTTACGCCTTCATCTGTTACCGTTTCGTGGACTGTGACTTGTTCTGGGAGCTCTTCGATATCGGGCTGTTGTTCGGGTAATTCTTCTTCTTTAACGGTGACGAAAGTTTCTGGTTGTTTGTCGTCTTCCTCTATTGTTACTATTTCGGTAGTTTCTTGCTTTCCGCCTTTTTGTTTTTTAATGACGCGTTTTTTAACTTTCTTTTGTTTAGACTTACCATCGGATACAATTTCCTGGATTGTTACCTGCTCGGGGAGTTCTTCGATGATTGGCTGTTCTTCAGGGGCTTCTTCCCTGATTGTGATTTGAGTTTCTGGGGTTTTGTCGTCTTCTTCGACGGTTACAATCTCGGTTGTTTCTTCTTTAGGTCCCTTGCGCTTTTTGATGATGCGTTTCTTAATGGTTTTTCGTTTGGCTACGCCTTCGTCCGTTACTGTTTCGTGGACAGTTACCTGCTCGGGGAGTTCTTCGATTTCTTCTGGTTTTTCTTCGGGTATTTCTTCTTCTTTGACTGTGACTACTGTTTCCGGAGCTTTATCGTCTTCTTCGACTGTGACTATTTCTGTGGTTTCTTGCTTGCCGTCTTTTTGTTTCTTTATGACGCGTTTTTTGACAGTCTTGCGTTTGGAGACGCCTTTGTCTGTTATAACTTCGTGGACTGTTACCTGCTCTGGTTTTTCTTCAATTATTTCGGTAGGTTCGTCTTCTGGTTGTTCTTCGTGTATTTCAGTTATTTCTACTGTTTCTGGTTCTTCCTGCTTGGGTCCCTTTGATTGTTTTTTAATGATGCGCTTCTTCACCACGGTGCGTTTAGGTGCTTCTTCATCTTCGTCTTCTTCTTCGGTAGTTACTGTAACCGTAGTCTTTTCTTCTTTTCGTTTGGGTTTGCGTTTTTTAATTATCTTTTTAATTTTCTTACCGTCTGTTACTTCTTCTGTTACCGTAATTTCTTCGTCACTAGGGATAGTGCCGTGTGTGGTGTCATCTCTAACATCTGTTACTGTCTGTTCTGGTTTTGTAGTTTCTTTTGTGATCTGTGTAATTTTTGCACGTGTTTTGTGTGGTGTGGTATCATCCATAATACCTGTAATTGTATAAATTAGAAATGTGTTCTTTTTGTTAATGTTTATAAGAATGTGTTGAATTTGTAGGCGTGTTAAATTGTTTTGTGTCTTTTTGAACCCCGGCTCGCGCCTAATTTGAATATACTACCTGATTTGATTCCAATAAATTTTTTTCACTTTGCCTATCTTTAAGATTAGATTACATCTAGAGAAAAAAATGGGATTTGAATGTGTGAAACTGTTGTACTCACCTTCTTTTTCGTGGGTCTGCACTTCACTTATTTGAAGACTAGTAGTTTTGTCCTTCACAGTTATGCATATGGCCTTTGTTGAAGTCTTTTCCATTGCGGGCATGTCAGATTCCAAATCACCCGTTGAGAGTTGTTCTGTGACAACGAGTCCGTGTTGGAACGAGAGTTCGGCGGAAGCGCTGGTTGTTTTTGGTTTTCCTGGGGCGTAATCTTCGGATGTGAGGAGGGTTAAGGTTTCTTCGCTTATGGCTATCGGTTTGCCTTCGATTTCTGGGATGGCCGTTTTGTCTTTAGCTATGGCCGTCGCGATGCTTTCGCCTTCTGTTTCATGGGGGTTGATTTCGGTTATTTTTATGCCTTCTTGGAGGGCTACGTTTAGGTGGGCTTGTTGAGGTTTCTCAATTTTGACGGTGTACTCAGCTTCTGATTCTTGGATGCTGGTTTCTATGTGGGTGACGCTTTCGAATTCGTCGCGCTTTGTGGTAGCTCTGACGGTGCTAAAGGTCTCCGTCTTTTCGCCTTGTTTGATGGTGGCGTAACTTTGGACTTCGCTGTGCTCCACGGGGATGCTTTCCACGAGCTTAACCGTGGCTGTGTCTTCTTTGGGTTTTAAGTCTTTTAGGGGGAGTTCTTTATCTTCTATGAGCACTTCGGACATGGTGATGGTTTTTTGGAAGTCTTCCAAGTTAACTTTGGCTTTTTGCAAATTGGTTTCGAGGAACTTTGTGAATTCTTGTTCTTTCTCCACGGAGGTGTGTTCGGTGACGGTGACGGTTTCCAGAGTGGATTGCTGTTTGTCAGCTTGGGCTTGCGTGGGTTTTTCAGTTTTGAAAACGTCCAAGTTGTCTTCTAGGATGGTTTCTGTGACCGAAATGGTGTCTTGAGACGAAATGGTTTTATCAGCTTTCGACCCGATTATTTTAGGTTTTTCTTTAAACGTTTCTTCTGTGCCCATGGTGGTGACTTCCGTGATGGAAATGTGTTTTTGCGAGGGTAAAACCACCTCAGCCTTCTTGTCGTCGTAAGGCTTATCAGAAAAGGGAACTTCTGTTTCTTGTATCACGTTTTCTGTTGTGGTGATGCTTTCCAGTTTATCAACAACTGACTGGCCTACATCTTGCTTAGGCGAATCTTGTGGGAGGTACTCAACGGAGGTTTGCACGTTGACTTCAGTTTGCATGGCGGCTTTCCTTCCAAAGATTTCGGTTTCCGCCAACTTTTGGTCGACTCCCCTATCCACAAACAGTTCGGTTTCTGTTTCTACCACCACCGTTTCGCTTACTTTAATGTGCTGGATTTCTTCGAGTTGGGTGGAAGCGCGCTTCTTGTCCAGCTTGATTTTACCATCAAAAGTTCCTTCAGCCTCGTGAGGAAACTGTTCTGTTTTAATGACACTTTCCAGAGTTTCTTGCAGGACTTCAGCTTGCTTAGTCGTTGGAGCTTCCACCCCAAAACCTTGAACGTCATCCTCGGTTCTGGTTTCGGTAACCTGAGCCACCTCTTGCGAGGAAATGGTTTTCTCCGCTGTGAAACCAGGGATCTCAGGCTTCTCATCAAACGTGCCTTCTTTGCCTATTACAGTCGTTTCCGTCACAGAAACGTACTTTTGCGCAGAAACGTTAACTTCAGCTTTTTTGTTTTCGTAAGGCTTGTCAGCAAACTCTTTTTCTTTTTCTTGGATTAAGTTCTCCATTGTGATGACGCTTTCCAAAGTTTCTTGGACCGTTTGGCCTAACTCTTTCATAGGTGATTTTCTCGTGAGGACGTCCAAAGCCGTTTCTACCTGAGTTTCCGTTTTGGTGGCTACTTCCCTGCCTGAAATTTCCGTCGACGCTTCTTTTTGATCGAGCTCTTTAACTTCGGAGAACGTTTCTTCCTTCTCTTGAAGGATAGTTTCGCTTACTGTGAAATGTTGGGTTTCCTCCAAAGTTTTGCTCGCGGTCTTAGTGTCGAGGACCACTTTACCCTCGAACTCGATTTCTTTCTCATGGGGGATCCTCTCCGATTTCACTAAACTTTCTAACAAACTTTGAGTGACTTCTGCCTGTTTGGAATCGGGCTTATCAGTTTTGAAAGTATCTACGTCATCAGACGTTACAGTCTCCGTTATAACAACAACATCCTGGGACGTGACGCTCTTATCAGCTTTGGAAAACGTGACGTGGGGTTTCTCATCAAAGATTTCTTCTTTTCCACTCGTGGTGGTTTCCGTGATGGAAATGTACTTTTGGGGCGTGAAACTCACCTCAGCCTTTTTATCATCTACAAGTTTATCAACAAAAGTCTTTTCTGTTTCTTGGATGATGGTCTCCGTTGTAATTATACTTTCCAAGTTATCTTGGACGGTATGGCCTGTTTCTTCCAGAGGAGCTTTTTGTGTTAAGATGTCGAAGTTATTTTGAACTTGAACTTCTGAATGGACGGCTACTTCCCTGCCTGTTATTTCAGTTTCTGCTTGCTTTTGGTCTACTATTTGTTCAATGGTGAAAGTATCTTCTTTCTCGTGTTTTACCGTTTCGCTCACTGATACGTGTTGTATTTCTTCGAAAGTCTTCGTGGCGGTTTTTTCGTTCAGCACGATTTTTCCATCGTAGTCTCCCTCGCGTTCGTGCACTACATCCTGTTTGGCTATGACGCCCTGTAAGACGTCCTGGATTACTTCCGCTTGTTTTTTGTCTGGCTGTTCAATGGGAGCCTCTGAGTCTTTGATGTTAGCCATGACGTCCACGCAAGTGTGCATCAAAGGCTCCATTATACTGAACTCTTTGGTGGCTTGCTGGGTGGCAGGCTTGAATTCCGTGAAAGCTTCCTCTGTGCCCCCAGTTAGAGTTTCTGTTATTACCACTGTCGACAATTCTTGTATGTTAAAGTCTGCTTTCTTCGTGGTTGGCTCAAACTTGCCTTCGAAGAACTCCTCCTTATCAGCCATTGTCGTCTCCGTTTTCGTTACGCTGTGCAACTCATCCTGAGTGGTCTGAGCTGTTGCTTCCTTAGGAATCTCTTTGACAAATTCGCCTGTCACGCTAGAAGTTAGAGTTTCCGTGACTTCGGCGATCTTTTTGCCTTCGATGTCAGGCTGCGCTTTGGTAGAGTCTGGTTGGGCTGGAACTTGCAGAGGAGTTTCGCTTTCCGTGGGCAGAACCTGCGAAATACTAACGCTTTTGGTTTCTTCTAGTATAACTTCAGCAGTCTTAGAAACGAGCTTAATTCCTGAAGTCAATTGGTCTTCGCTGTCTTGGATGATCGGCACGCTTTGGGTTATGCCTTCGAGCGCCGTGACTTTAACGGTCGCTGTTGACTTATCCGCTGTGAATTCCGTCACTTCTTGAACGGTACCAGCGGATTGAACTTCGGTCATTTCGGCGACTTCGTGCCCTTCCACGTTAGGCGAAGCTTTTTTGTTCTGAGGAACCTCCAAGTCTTGAATGCTGCCTTCTTTGTCTTCAACAACAACTTCTGATACGGATTGGACTGCCTTGCCTTGTTCTACTGAGATGTTTACGTTTGACGTGACAGGTTGGAATTTACCAGTGAAGTCTTGCTCGGGCTCTTGGAGGCCGCTTTCTGAGACGATCACGCTCGACAAGAGGATTTGCGATTCTTTAGGTTGCTCAAGAGTTGGTTTTGCTATGGACAAAGCTCCCAATCCTTCGTTGACGCTAGCCTTCTGCTGCTCAGCTATCAGGTATTCACTGTCGATGCTCATAAAAGCTGTTTTTTGCTCAGGGCGGGTTTCCTCTTTAAATTTATCTTCAGCTTCGTTGGTGATGACTTTGGAGACGACAGCGCCTTTCAGAATTTCCATGTCGATGGTTGCGGAAAATTCTGATGGTTTCTCCAGCTGAGGCAGAGCTGTTTCGCTTTCTACGATGACGGCTTGCGATTGAGTAACGCTTTCATGGGGGATGGTGTCCCCACTAGCTGTCACCAAATCTCTGAGTTCCTCGAGGAAGTCTTTAACGGTAGTACCGGTCATGACCTCAACGGTGCTAGCGATTTGGTTAAGGGGAGTCATGTCACTAGAGGCTAGCTTCTCTTCCAGTTGTTCATTAGCAGGTAAGGTCTCTTCTTTCTCTTGAAGCTCAACAGTCTGAATAATGACGGTTTGTTCTTCTCCGCTTATTTGAACCGAAGCCCTTTTGGTCTCCGGTTTGAACTTGGTGTCAAAGCCTGACTCGCTTTCGGTTACTTCAGTCTCTGTTTTAACAGCACTTGTTAGCGTTTCCAGCTCTGCTTGAGCGAGGACCGTTTTGGGCAGTTCTGTGACCAATTGAGTTAAACCATCGTGGGAGACCACTTCGGATTTGGCAACGGCACTCAAGCTATCAAATTCAGTGGTTGCGGTCTGCCCTTTGGGCTTCTCTTCCGCCACGTACAAAGTTTCTTTTTCTCCACTGGTGACTTCAGTCACTGTAACCGTGGACCCTTCCACGTATTCCACAACCGCTTCCTTCTTATCCACGACTGCTTCCTCCAAAGGCCTCTCGCTTTCTTTAACTAAAGTCTCGGTTTGCGTAATGCTTTCCAAAGTGGTTTGCTCCATAATCGCTTGCACCTTAGGAGTATCTTCCTTTGAAGTGGGAACCGTGCTTCCTTCAGCTACGACCACAAGCGTTTCAGAAGCTATCTGTGCGTCAAAAGACGTCGTGGCCTGTTTAGCTGCTGGTTTTTCGCCTTCGGGCAAAGCTTCTTCTTTCTCGCTAATGCTAACATCTGTAACAACAGGGATCGTTTGTTCTTCAAACTCCACCTTGGCTTTTTTGCCTTCGGGAGCAACTTCCTTAAAAGTAGATTCTGAATCCACCAGGTGAGCCTGAGCCTGCTGAACGCTTACCAACTCGGTAAAATCTAGATTGGCGATGACCTTGGTGGGCGAAAGCTTATCAAAACTAGCAAACGTATCGCTGGTTTGAGTTTCTTCTTTAACAGGCGCTTCCGACGTTAAGATTTCCGATTGGGCGCTTTGCATCTGGGGCTTCTCCTGCTCCTCCAAATTCCTCTCTTTATCCGCCATCGTCACCGTCGTAACAGTAACGCCTTCCCCTATCAAAATATCGTAGCTAGCAGTCTTAAGGTCTGGAGCCTGTTCAGTCAAAACGTTTTCTTGGTCGGTCACCAAAGTCTGAGTCTGCGTTATGCTTTCCAAAAGCAGCTGGGTCTTTTCAGCCAGCGCCTTGTTCACAGGAGTTTCCGTGAACGCCCGCTCGGAATCTTGAGTTACAACTTCTGATTTCATCACCACCGTATGCGCCGTAATATCAGGAGCAACCGTGGCGCCCTCAGGGATCTCAAGTCCCTTCAAAGGCTTCTCTTTTTCTTCAGGTTGAGTCTCCATAACGCTGACGCTCTTACCTTCTTCGAACTGAACCACGGAAGTCTTACCTTCCGGCAGGATGAACTTCGCTTCTTCGCCTTCAAGCTCACCAGCGGTCTGCTCCGTTCTAGTGATATGGTGCAAAACGTCTTGGAGGGCTTGTGCCAAATCTTTCTCGGGCGAAACTCGCTTGTAGTCCCCGGTCATATCTTCTGCTAAAACTTCCTGCTTCACAGCTACTTCCCGAGTCATAACCAGCGATTCGGCTTTGCGTTCCTCTGGCTTAAACTCACCCGTTAAATGTTCTTCTCTATCTTGGGTGAGCACTTCCGTCACAGAAACTACCTGCCCTGGGATGATGTCCACTCCTGCTTGCTTCTTATCAGGGAAAATATCTTTAGGGAGCTCTTTTTCCACATCCGTTACGTTAGCTTCTGTGACAATCAGCTCCTGTTGGGGCGTGGCGTACTTTTTCGCCTTTCCAGTCTGGTACTCCACGTCAGGAATTTCCGAAGCGTGCACCACAGTCTCAACTTCTGATTTAAGGACCACCTCCTGACTTTCAAACCCTGGAAGCGCCGTTAGCTTGGTCGGTTCAACCCCTGGAATGTACTCGCCTTCTTTGTAGCTTAAAGTAACTTGCGTCACTTTTAGTTCGTTGGACGCTTCCGTTAAGTCCGCCACGGCTTGCTGCATAGCAGGAGCCACGTGAAGGACTTCTTCCTTTTCTTTTTCAGTCGTGGTTAGTTGGGTTATTTGCACGCTTTCCAAGGTGTCTTGCTCTGTTTTCGCTTGCCCTATGGTAGGCTTCAGCTCTTCCAGGTTTTCAGGCAAAAAGTTTGGTTGCACTTCGGACTTGCTGGCTATTTTTTGGCCGACTATGTCGGGGGTGGCCTGCACTTGAGCTGGGAGTTCCCCAGGGGTGTAAACGCTCTCTTTGTCGTCCGCAAGCGTCTCGGTTATCCCCACGCTTTCCTTGTGTATGACTGACACATCAGCGGTGCGCCCTTCAGGCCTGTCACCAGGGTGGTACTCTTTAGTGCTTTCGCTCGTCACCGCTTCGGTTACCACCGTCTCTTCGTTGGTACCCTGCACTAAATCAGCTACTATGGGCTTGCTCTCATCTTCCTTTATGTCCTTGGTGGTACTCTCAGGCTGCACTTGCTCCGTTATGCTTATAGGCAATACGTGCGTAGGAACTTCTTTTCCTTTGTAGGAGTCAGGCAGCTCGAATGGTTTCAGCTGGCCCTCAAACTCCATTTTTTCTTGTTGGATAACTTCTAGCTCAGTTTGCATTCCGCTGAAAGACGACGTTCCTCTCTGGGTGGTTGATTCCACCTTCTCGTAAGTGGCCTCTTTTTCGCTTATGTAAGTCTCCGTTATCTCTTTGGCTTCTTGGGTCTCAAGCTGCTTGGTGGCCTCCTCCGTTTTAAACTTAACTTTATCTGTGAATTCTTCGGCCAGATCGGCGGTTTCCACCTGAGAAACGGAAATAGACTCCGTTGGTTTAAAGCTCATGTCCGCAACAGCCGATGTTGGTTTCTTTTCAGGCACGTAAACATCCTCGGATTCCTGCACGATAACATCCGTTCTTCCACTTGTTTCCAGGCAGGAAATGCTTGTTTCAGCCTGTTTTGCATCAGGTTTTTCCATTTCCGAAAGGGCTTTGTCCGATTCGCTCACTAAAGTGGTGGATGTTATCACGGACTCTTTTTCTAAATAATTGACGTCGGCAGTTTGGTGGTCCGGTTTTTCGGAAACCACGTCGCCTTGAGGCATTTGGGAATCAGCTATGATGGTAGATATGCTTTCGGAAAGTACCAAGTCTTCAGTGGCGGTAGACATTATTGGTTTTGGGGCTCCTTCAAACCCGACTTCTTTGTCTTGGGTTAAAGTCTGTTCCACGAGGACGCTTTCCCCGGTTATTATACCTACGTCGACTTTCTGCATGGGTGGCAGCTTTCCAGGGACGTAGTCCCCTTCCAATTCGGGGGCGTAAGTCTCACTTAGAATTAGTTCTTTTTGTGGGATAACGTTCCTGCTAGCTATTTCGGTTGGCACAATAGCTTCAGGCAAGTGCTTGCCTGGTTTGGTCTCGGCGATAATTTCTTCGACCACAAGGGAGTCTTGGGTCGGGATATCAAATTTAGGCTTGAGGGAAACAGGCTTGGAAATGCTCATTTGTTCTTCCGTGGTGGCTTCCGTGACTTCCTCGACGGTTATGCTCTCTTTCGTGGTGAAACTTTGGCTGGCGGTTACAGACGTGGGGAGCTTATACTCGTCGAGTTGCGTTTCCTTCTGGGAAACTTCCGTTTCGGAAACGCCGGCGGCCTCTCGGAGAGATACCGTTACTTTAGCTTTATCCTCCAGTTGGGATACTTTAGTGAAGTCTCCCGCCATGTCGTTTGTTAAAATTTCACTTACCGAAACTCCCTCGCTTGGCATGATATTTGGGGAAGCTTTCATGGTGCTTGGTTTGAAATGTTCGTCAAATGTCCCATGGACGTTCTGGATGTTCTCTTCGGAAACCTGGTAGGTCTCCATAACATCAAAACTCTTGCTAGCGGTTTGTTTGGTGTACTTTTGGCTCTCGCTGATGTCTTCTTTTTCATGAGGGAAAACTTGCTCCCCGCTTATTGAGGTTAACGTGGTTAACGAAAGCGTTCCCTTGCCCTCCAGTTTCTCACCCGTCATTATTTCCGGTAATATACCGGTGGGGATGGTTTCTGATAAAACAGAAGGCACATCGACGGCCATTTGTTTTTCCGTAACGAAATCTAGTGGCTTTAGGCTTTTAACTTCTTCTTCATCGAAGAATTCCTCGTCGGAGCCAGGCTTATAAGCAGTGATTTTCTTTTTTATTTTCTTCACTTCGTCCCCTTGCTCAATTTCTTCTATTTCAATTTCAACCTCCTCCCTAACAACCCTCTTAGGCTTCTTAACGCTTTTCTTTTTAATAATTTCGACTTCTCGCTCTTCTTCCTCCTCCTCCTCCTCTTCGCTTTCTCTTTCCCTAGGCTTCCTGCCTTTCCTAATAATTTTTTTGGTAATTGTCCTTTGTTCAATCACAGTCGTATCTTTGGTCGTTTTTTTGTCGGTCACGTCCTCGTCGGGTAACGTGACGATAGCCGTGGACTCTGTTGTTTTTGTCACTTCTTCGTCAACGGGTAATTCTGTAATCTGCACGCCCTCGTCTGAAGGCTTTCGAAGTTGAAGGGTCTGAGGACGTTTCGCCGAGGCCGAAACTTTGGCCGTTCGCTCTAAATCCTCTTCAACTTCGGTGGTTTCTGTGAAAGTGTATTTTAGGGTATTGTGTTTGTCTCAACAAAATGGCGATCTAATCTACTTTATTAACATATATTTATACAGAATTATAATTATCTAGTGAGCAATATTTACAGCAAAGTTTGATAGTGTATTAGAACGATTTATCGTACGGTTATAACGGTTACGAAGCGTTAACAGAATAAATGTTTTTAGGTGTTACGTTTTACAGTTTTTGGTATAGAGTGCGTGTTTCATTTTTTATTTTAAATGATGGGTGAGATTAAAAATTTAAAACTAAAAATAAAATAAAAAAAAAATAAATGAAATATTCACTCACCTAATTGCTTGCAGTAAGCTGTAAGCTTCTAAGAAGTAGGATGAAACGACACTATAAGCTTGCATTTGTTGTTTTATAGCACTATATATACATTATTAATTGTCGCAAATAAATAAATTTGCTTAAGCGTTAGCTACTATTTAAAAAAATAATACGATAGCGTATTAATGTATGAAATATTAATAATAGGGTATACAAGGTGTTGCTTGTAAAAAATAATAATAATGCGCAAGTAAAATTTTAAAATGGACGCTTAAAATATTTTAGATTGGAATTGGTAAAAAAATAATTGGCTAATAGTCTCGCTTGTACTTGGCAATTTTTGTTAGAAAATACAAATTTTTATTTTTTTTACTAAAAATCTTGTATAAAATTAAAAAAATGGAATGGATTGTAGAATTTCTAACAAAAATAGAGAATGATTTATCTTAAAAAAGTAAACAGAAGTGTGAATATCTTCAATATTTATTTATTTAAATCAATATGGGAAAAAACAACAAAAAACAAATAAATAAAAAATCTGTAATTTTAATAAGATAGTTTTGGAGATACCCACAGTTTATTATGTCTTTTTATTGTTATATATTATGATTATTATACATTTATTAGAAAGCTTCTGCCGTTAGTTGTTTGCATTGGTGACTTATTTATTTACATTTGTACAATAATTACAGAAATTACTATTATTACTTATAATTACACATAAAAACGAGACTATTTTTCCAATTTAATAAAATTATGTAATTACATATATACAACTAAGAAAATGAAGTTTTTTTTTAATATTTAAAGCGTCTTACTAGACAAAAAAAATAATGGACAATAAAAACTAACATATATCACACTAGTTTTGAACTTACCTTCTTCTTCAGTTCTTTTAACTTTTTTAGTTTTATCTGGAATTGAAAAAAAAATACGAATAAATTCACAAATCTTTGTGGTAAAACCATTCTAGTATTCCCAAAAAAACTCAATAATTAAGAATGCCCAAATTTGATATTTTTTAATTTTTTTTCAGGTTGCTGGAGAATGTGCTGTAAGTAGTTTCATTTTAATTTGTTCTTAATGCGATTAATATTGTGTTTTTTTTTTATAAAAAATTTTGCTGATTTTTATCTTAAGATGTTTTAATTTGCACATGATTAATGAAAAATATAATCGCAGCTTAGCTGCTCACCGGCTTGGAATTCTGAGGCTATTCTTCCTTTTAATTTTTTTCAGCTTTTTATGTATTTTTTAAAATTTATTTATGCACCAGTAGACAACTCGCGTTTTCTGCCAGTTTATGCTCATTCTTTAATTTTTGCCTATTCTAGCAGCTTTGATGCATACTGACTAGTAACATCCTTGTAATTTATTTTATTGTTATATGTTTCCCTCTCGATAAACAACTACCTAAAAATATAGCTGCATGCGCTCGCAGCTCGCTGATTCGGACTAGCCTTTATGAATCAATTTATCGATATAAGGATATAAATAATTGTCTTAACGCAATGTTGCCCATGCTAACAGCTTCGCTGTTCACTGACATGGCGTTGCCCTCGTACTGCTCAATACACTTACGAATAGGCTTCAGGGGGATTTCTGCAGCCTCCTTCGCGATGCTTCGCTTACCTATGTGTCTACCTATATCCCTTTCTCGCAGAAATGAATTTGTGTACCATAACTTGAGCAGGATGATGGTCTCGGTGGACGCGTGAACCTTTTCTCTGGTTTCTAAGGATGACGTTGCATATATCCTATCAATCTGCTTGTAACATTTTTCTTCAACGATAAATGTTTTTTCATCTGTGAATAAAATTTGTTCAAATTTTTTCGATCGTAGGATCTTTCGAGTCTTCGGTTCGTCAACAAATGGCTTGTATATGCAGGCGTACTTAAATAATCTCGAATTATGCGAGAAACCGATCGCGCTTTGATTATCATCTCTCGTGCGACGATTTTGTTTCCGCAAAGAATTTCGATTGATTCTTGAAAGCACGACTTCAGTCTTCGCTCGGGATAATCAAGGAACTTAAAATATAGCTGTGGATGCTCGCAGCTTCGCTGCTCGCTGACTCGGGCAAGCCTTCGCAATTAATTCTATTATGTGCTTCGCTCGGGATAATTAAGTTACTTAAAATGTAGCTGTGCATGCTCGCAGCTTTGCTGCTCGCTGACTTGGACGTGATTATACATAATTTGTCATAAAGCAAAGCTGCCAATGCTCTCAGCTTCGCTGCTCGCTGACTCGAGTATCTTCAAAAATAACAGAACATGCTCGCAGCTTCACTGTTCGCTGACTCGTGCGACCCTTCGCGAATCAATTTATGCTCACACAGCTTTGCAAATAATTCCATTATGTGCTCCACTCGGGAAAATTAAGTTACCTAAAATATAGCTGTG
>JAUIMW010000572.1:0-16417 GCA_033557785.1 Enochrus cinctus
ATCTAACTAACATAAGGTACAAGTTTTTCCATGTAAATCCCTATGGCCAATGATAAAATAAATGCACTGTATAAAATAAAAGAAATACTAATTCTTTTTTCAATAAATTTGAGTCTATGTATTGTTCGTGTTAGTTCCCTTAGTCGAGCAATTATTGAATCCACAATTTTGACAGTTTGTTTTAAATTTCTGATAGCTATGTACCATAAGAATAAATGATCCTTCGGGATAGTCTATTCACTATGTACATATAAACGCATTACTTTGCATCTCTAGAAGGTCGATATATAGGTCATCATCGGTTTGTATTTTCTGTTTTTGTATAGGATATTTAGAGGGCGTCACTAATAAAATGTCAATATTAAAAAAAAAAATTCAATATGAAGTTAACTTAAATCCAAGGAAGTGTAATACTTATAATTATTTAGCTGTACGGTAGTGAATTTTTAGAGTTCACAAGTTGTTTGAATATAGAATTAAATAGAGAACATTTTCAAGCAAAATTTTCTTATAATATTCAAAGAAAAATATCTAAGCAAGAATGTTTGCCAAGTTGATTTCTTATTTTTGAAATAAAGCGTCATATCAGTTCAACATTCTACGGTAGTATGACGAATTCAGACGAAAACGATCTAGTTTTAGCGACGATCTAAGGACTGATTCATTAAAAACCCCAGTTACCTGATCCTGTGCACAACCTAATCAAAGAAGATAGACATATGACATCTCATGAGAGTGAGGCCTCATTGGGAATTTCAAAAAACTAAAAACATGTACATTACCGGCAATGGTGATGAATCGTGGATTTATTCATATGAAATAAAAAATAAACAAAAATCATCTGTTTGGGTGTTGCAAGGTGAAGAAAATCTGACAGGTTACCTGTTGTAAGTGTGTCTAAAAAGATGGTCACGACATTAGTCTCCAAAGCAGGGCATGTAGCAACAATTCCTCTACAAGATCGAAAAACAGCTAATGTCGATTGATATACAATCGTCAGTAATCGCTCAGGTTCAAAAAACTAGCCAAACGCAAATTTACTCATATCTCACTAAAAAATTGCATTTTTATAGAGACAAAACATTGAAATGTTAGACATACATACAGTCTGGACATTCAATCAATAATTTTTTTTTCTATTCCAAAAATCAAGAATGGAGTGCATGATGAAGTTTTGGTTGCCAGGAGCAGTCAATGTTCTTAAAAATGCAATTTTGACTGTACCAAAAAACGAGTGGAATAACAGCTTCCAGAATTAATTCAAGCGAATACAAAAGCAGAGAATACTTTGAAAAACAATAAATTTTTTAAATCTATTTGATGTCTTCATCCATCTCTATATGCAAAACTTAAAAGACAATCTACGTAATTACTCCCATTGGCATATGTACAATAGGATTTGTGGGCTCTAAGTGCATTTTTGAAACAAAAAAAAATATGAATAAACCTTACTTACATTTGCAATACGATTTATTGTACCAAATTTTTTGCTGTTGCTTAATAACTAAATTATTAAGTTCATTTCCAGCAGTTACTATATTTGGTGAAGGTATTTGACTTAAATTTTGCGAATCTCGTATTAAAGATTGGTTCCTTTCTGGTAACAGATTATAAAAAGGATTGTCTTTATTTTCCATTGCTTTAAATTAAATAAGATACTACAATTCCACTTAAACTACTTGAACTAAGTAAATAAGAGGAAATCAAAATATTGAATTGACAGAAACAATTGTCAGTGAAAAATAATTCCAAGGCCAACTGACTATATGTATGGATGAAATGGAAATTGTAGCATTAAAAAATGGGTGGAGCAACAAAATGCACTTCCTTATTATTTTTTTAAATATAATTATCAAATTATCATATTATTCATTGAAAATTTGTTGTAAAATAAAAAATGCTTTTTGTGATAATATATTTAAAAAAAATCTGGACCTGAGGACACCCAGCCCATTCACTTGCGAGTTAAATTTTCATATATTTTTAAATAATAATTTGTAGCTTTTTTAAATTAAACCAACCACATTAGGTATTGATCTGGTCAAAGACCTCAATTGAAGTGAATATTCACAGTATGTATATGTGTAAACAGTCAAGGATTTTCTTTCTATCAAATCACCCAATCCATTGGTAATTGTTTCCAATATTAGGCTCTATACGCATCTGTTTGCAGTTAATAGATATGGAAAAATATACATTCTTTGACATTGAATGTTGGGATTATTATACAATACAAATAAAATAAGTCTATTTGATACAAAAGGTTTTTGAATCCAGTTATAAAATTACACAATAAACAGAAATAAATGTTTGTTATAAAAATAACAAATTATGTGATACTTTTCATCTTTGTAATGTTCAGTGTTCCTAAACTAAGAGTTCGAAAACCTTAAAAGTATGCCTACAAACTATTAAAATAGAAAAAATAAAACTATTTTTATTGAAAAAATATAGAAACTTGTTTTTTTTATCAATCAAATAAAACAAAAAATATAGAGAAAGTATACATACCACTTTTTGTTTCCCTCCTTTAGCTTCTAGCAAAGTAGTAACTAAATGTCTATTATTTTGTAGTCATATTTTCAAATTTCTCAACTTAGTTTACATGACCAGTAACATCAGTACAGCAATAAAGATATTTTTATCTTTACGCAAACAAAATATGTCTCTAAAATGGTTCACACTATTATTCAAATTTAGTTCACAAATACAAATGTTATCATTCATTTAACGATTAATAATCCTTTTCATCTTCATCAGAGCCTCCAGTCTTTTGTTAGTCTACGTAGGTGACTCCGATTCTCAGAGCAGTTTATATTTTACAGAGCTATTTAGAAAATGTTGACCACTTAGAAATGAGATTTTTTCTTTAGAATTCTTTGATATTATTAAAGGTACCAAAGGTACCTTTTCAGCTGCAATTCTTTTCTTTCCTTTAATTTAAGTGTAAATTTTAAAATGACCTAATTATAAAAACCACAAAATTCCGTGTATGATGACAAATAAATGAGGCAAAAAATGTTAAGTCAACAATAAAAATATTTTATTATGAAATAAAATATAATGAATTTATCTTATAAAATAATAATACCAATATTATATCTACAGAATAGGATAATCGAAAATAATTAAAATATTAACAGATCATAATTTACAATGTCTTTTGAATTCCTAAGGTATCTTGCATAAGTTGATTCCTCAATGACCATAGAGCATTCAATACATTTTCATGTTGATTAGTAGCTTTCTTTCCCAGCCACATTGCTACATTATTTAATTTTTCTGGGTCAGGAGCCGGAGTATTTTCCATTGTAGCATTCAATGACCTTTCCCAAGGAGAAATAAATTTATTCTCAGCTGATAATCCTTCAATATACCTGTAAATACTTTACAATGTAGCTTCAAATAAAATTTTCTAACTTATCAAAACTTACTTGATATATGCTTCTGAATGAAGAACACGTTGGGGTCGTGGTGGAACAGAAATAAACATAGGTTCCAAGTGCTTTTGCGCAATGACTTGTACAGGAGCTACAGTAGCTATTAAAAAAAGACATGTATACATTTTTGATATTTTAACTGTTTGTTTATAAAGACATTTAAAAGCTGCATGCAATATAGTGTTTAAATTACCTGTGGTGGTGGCAGCAGTGAAACTTCCAGATGAAGTAGCATTAAATGCATTACTAGCCGCTGTCATGGACAATAATAATTAACAAAATATTAGTAAAATGGTTAACCAATCACAAAGAAAATGTAAAAAGCAATGAATAGCATAATGCAAAGCAATGATAATAAGAAACATTTTCTCATGTATTTGTGTTTTTAAAAGATATTTATTAATTGTTTTGGCAATTGTACTTAACAGTCATAACAACTCAATCTTTAGAAGATATTAATTTATTTAAATGTAAGCAGTGATTTTACTTTTTGATTATTAATCAATATTATTCTTTATACAATTGGAGCAGTAGTGAAGAAGTTCAATTCTTCATTATAAATAAGTACCTTTGTATCGTCCTAAAAATTAAGTTAACAGTTCAAAACACTACATGAATAAAAATGTTGCTGTGATAATACAAAAACACAAAAACAGAATCACATGACATAAAATAAATTAAAAAATAACTCACTAGGAGTGGGAGTAGCAGTGGGGGTCGGGCGAGCAACAACTGTAGACTTGCTGGAAGGCTTGAAGTTCCTACCACAACATCAAAAAGAAAATAAAACACTACTACATCTACATAATAATAAGTATATATTAAATAAACAAGAATTCAAGATATAGAAATGAAATTCTTAATCGAGTTTATCTATAATAGAAGCTGTGCTAGAAGAACAATGATACAACTGTGCAATTTGTAAAACACCAATTATTATGCCAAAAATATCCATGAATCTAATTTACATTATTTATTTTGAAGATTTTGCATAAATAACAAGCTTCCACTATATTTATAATCTCCATAATTAAGATTTCTCATTCATAATTTTATATCTTTGATATGACAATTATTTGTATCTATTTAGAAAAGATTCGTTTTTCATAGTTTCCACGTTATAAAATTAATTAAACAATATAAAAACAAAAAAATTCTAGAATAAAAAATTACATAAAATACGAAAGCCAAAATCATGCGTCTCTTTTCGTAATAATAACGAACCAGCTAAAATGTCAGCCTTTGAAGTTATAGATGAATGTAAAACTGATGAAACACGATTTCCAACAAAATTCCTATTAAAAATTAAAGTCACTCAATTTTTTATCAATTTTTTAAATTGCAAAATATAAGTTAAATGCCCTTACATTGTCAAATATATATTGATTTAAACTAAATTTTGTAAATGGTGCTATAACTGCTATTTTGCAAAATGTAAATAAATGTTTACATATTTTATTAATTCAAAATTACAATCATATATACTTATTGCTCAAAAATACACATACTTGCTTCTATTTTCAGGTGGTATAGTTTTTCCATTGCCTTTATTAATGTGCATATCTCTTACATGTCTTACTAATCTTGCTAAATTAGGAAAAGGTTGCAAATTTTTCTTATTGTTTCTAAGACAATTTTTCCAACGGCAATGAAAATCAGAATCTGGATTTCCTTGAAAATATGATTGCACATGTCCTTGGCTTTCTTTGCTATCTTTAATGCAGTGTTCTATACAATCCGACACTTCTTCGAATTGAAAATCACAGCCATCCCATAAACACTCAAATACCTAAAAATTAAGAACAATTAACAAAAAATTCAAACTGCTGATTTAAGGATGAACAAAACAATTCTCTAGTTGGCAGTTTTACTAGTAGCATTCCTTCTTTTTTGATTCGACTGAACGGAAGTAGTGACACCTTCGCATAAACATAGGACTACAGAAAAATCATTTTTTAGCTGAAACTTTTTTAAGGAATTTAATGAGGACCAGTATTCGGTGCTGTGCTATATTCTGTTTCGCGGTTTCATGGATATGTGATATCCAACTTTGACACAAATTTATAGGCAACTTTGGGAATTTTTACGTAATCATTCAATCAATACTCAAATAAATATTTACCTGGTCAGTAACAGAAGCTGGACTAGAACATTGTTCATCTAAAAGTAAAGCTTTATTTTCTTCATTAAGCTTAGAAGCTCTTTCTTCCCATGCCTGTTTTTCGTTAGATGGAAGAGAACGCCATTCATTTCCTACAATTTTGCTTATTTCACCAAAGTTTGATTCGGGATTATTTTGGACAATTTGTTTTCTTACTTCTCTTGAATACAATATATATCCAGTAACAATCTTGTTTTTATTGTTTTTCTGAAATATCATTTAAAATTTATTTTTAATTTACGGAACAAGGAAGTATTATACGAAAATTTTAATTTTCATTAATAAAAAGACCTTTTTAGATGTGACCGGAGTTGAAACTGTCGGAGCTGCTATAATCGTTGTTGGAATATCTCCTGATCCCACAGATGGTGGACCTCCATCTAGAGAATCTTCCATTAGCATATCCATTTCCATTTTAATTGTTGGTGTCGGTTCCTGAAATAACAATTTATTTCTAAAATTATTGAACTGATTTTATTTTTCGATGCATTTTTTTATGCCTATACTACTCTAATTAGGGTTAAGTTAAAAACTATTTTCAAAATCATCGCAGGCCGAATTTATATATTATAGAAATTTAGTTTAGATTGACTGATAAAGTTTATAACATTGACTATTTCACTGATAACTTTTCTTATCTGGGATATAATATAAATAGAGATACAAACATTAACATATTGCGAACATGTACGATAAAATTAATTTTATTTAAGGAAACAAGATTGGGCTAGTTTCTTTTAGGAATAAGATCCTTCTAGCTGCATATTGAAGGACTAGTCAAAATTATGTGTCCAGACTGAACAAAAAACAAAAAAAAATTCTTTTTGATTTTATAAGACATCTTGCTTTTCTGGCAAAATGATTAAAGCTTAAAAATTTGTTAAAAACATATCAATAATTTTGCAATAAGTTATAACTTTATTAAATATGTTATATTTCTAGGGTAATATAGTATGCTTGTTTAGTTTATATAAGTAACTTTAAAATAAGGAGTAGAAAATATTTAGAATTTTTTTATTATTACTTTCTGTTTCCCATGTTTTTAAATTATGAAAAAGTAAAGAGTTGACTTTCAAAAGCAATGTTCACCTAGCAAATGTAAAATGATAGTCATCAATCAAAACCTGGCAAACACAACTTATTAATTAGAAAAAACAATTACTTTCATCGCAATTCCTAAAAAAATACATTAAAAAAAGGTAAAAGTTATTTCTTCATATTTTCATTAAAATAAACCTATAACCTTGATTTCAAGAATTTGTCAACAGCATTTAAAATTATAGTAAATAATTATGAATAAAATGGATCAGCAAAAAAAATGGGAAACGATTACTTTTGTCTGAGAATGTTCCAATATTAACCAATATAACTATTACTTAAAAGTACAGTGCAAATTTTGAAATTATTTCAATCTGAATAAAGAACATTCAAATGGTCTAATATGTTCAACGAGATAAGATAAAATAATAACATAAAGGATTAATTTTTCTTTACAGTTATTTTTTTTTGACATGTTTGAGATGAAAGTAGTTATTTGTAAAATACCATTTGAAAATATCTGGAAAAAAGTGTGATTCCTGACATGTTTTTATTCTATTTAAGGACTATTCTTTAAAAAAAAATACATATGATTAAACACCTTTTCCTTATCCTTAATTTTGAGTACAATATTCCTCATGGTTGTTTATTGATATATTATTCATAATTACCAATATAAGACAATCTTTCAATTATTAAAATTTTAAAAAAATTACGAATATAGTTTAAAATGTATGCGAGTTAAATTATAATAACTACTGAATATAGAATAGAACAAAAATGTAATAACATGTATGAAAATAAGTACATACTGCTTCCATTATAGCAATCGGTTCTCTTTTTGTAATAATTTCTTGCCTGTGTGACGTTTCTCCGCTAACCTGTAACAAAGAAAGAACATCTTTATAATACATGATATAGCAGAATTTATTACTTAAAAATTATATACAATAATAATTTTGATATATAAGAGAATTTGCATTATATAGAAATTTTTGTTAATTTTTGTAGATAATATACATGTATATCTGAACCCACTCATATCCTTAATTATCTTTTTAGATAATGTACAAACCTTAATTTATAAATATGCTTACATAAGGCTAAAACATATTGCAAAAAATTAACATTTTATGCATGTTTTGCGAAAAATAAATGCTACTTACAATGTAAACACCTTCTAAATTTTATTTCTTGAAACTTACCTTAACTGGAGTGATTAATTTTGGGAAGAAATATATTTCGTCTTCAGTTACTGCATTACTGTGTGTATATTTTTTCATCCCAAGTTGTGGCAATTTTCTTACTTGCTTGTTTAGTTCATCGTACATTGATATACAGATAAAAACATCAGTTTCAGGAATTTCTGTAGGTCTACCTGCAAAATAATTGCTTATTAATATGCCTTAATTACTTTCTGTTGTACATACTTGAGACATAGTCATTAAAATCAAGTACAGCACATTTCCCAACAATACCAACAATTGGATTAGTATCTTCCATTGAGGAAAGAAATACCTCTTGTTTATAATACAATTTGTTTGGATTGTGTGGAATATCTGCAGGAGTTATGAACCATGGACCTCTGAAGTAGCTTTTTCCACTAAAATAAAATTGTTATAAAATAAAAACATTTATTAATTTAAGTTAATTTATATTACTCTTTTGTATCCCAAATTGTGTCAACTTGAGCAATTAATTGACGGCCACCGTCTGCAGCTACATATACAAAATCTCCAGTTTTTATAACACCACTACAAAATGTATTATATTGCTCATAATATGTATTTCCATCATCTATTTCCATATTAGAAAACGCAACTATGTTCTAAAATGATAACTTTAATTAATTTACATAACTAAGTAAGTCATAATTTATTTATTTTAATCAAAACATTCAATTCGGTTCAATAAGGTCAGCATTAACAGGATAGATTTACATTAGAAATTGTTTCATTAATTTAGTCTCCTATAATAGAAGCACGAAATTATTTCCTATACAAAAATTTTATATAGAGTTCTAAATATACCATAAAAAATACGTATTTTATGTAAAATAATTAAATTTTTTGAATTTTTGTTTTATTATGAAAATAACTATATTATTTTAAATGAAACACTATATATTTTTACTTTTTTTAAATTCTTTGATATATTTGAAGAATTTTTGAGTGTACATAATTAAATTTAAGTACATCAAAAGACACCATCTTCAGTTTATAAAAATTCTCAACATTAATTCAATAAAGTGAGAAAGATTTTCATTAAAAATTAATGTTTTTATGACATATTTTTTTTTTAATTTAAAAAATATATGTAGATATTTTTCACCAAAATAAATAAAATTCCAAAAAACTTACAGGTTTTTCTTTTTCCATCAGTTTTTCTTGCTCTTGTAATTCAGCCAATTCATCTTTATGTTTTTCAACACGATCTCTAAATACTGACATAATTCTTTTGGGTTCTAAAGGAACATCTCTTGAAACTAAAGTTAAATTAGCAGTTTCTGGATATATTTTAATCTTTTTGAAACTTCTTTGTCTCGTACTATACCTAGATTCACAAACATATACATCTTTTTCATCATAACCTAAAAAATCAATATTAAATATAAATGCAAAAATCATTAATATCAAATGCAAAATTTATTTTGCTAATAGATTATTTTTAAATGAAAAGGATATGTAGATTCTAGAAAAGTAACCAATGACCCTAACTTGTAAAACACTTTTACAAAAGAAAATTATGCATAGAAATTATCATTGTTTCATAATCTTCCCTTCTTTGAATCGCTAAATTATTTTTATCCATATTTATCAGTGGTATGAATGAATTCATATTTATAAAACAGCCATTTTACCTTTTTAATTTTTTTTATTATTTTACCTTAACATATTTATAACATCAAATGAATGCAAATATACTTGTGCATTTTTATTTGTTTTTATAAAATAAAATAAAGCCATGTTTTTTATCTGTTTATTTGTTCCTCTGTGTCTTTTCTAAAAGCCAAATTATTTGGAGCAACTGAAAGTTTATATTTAAACCGTTAAGATTAATTGTGAGTATTGATTAGTTTTTGACAAAAATTGTTTTATATTTTTAGAATGAAAGTATAACTTTTGTTTAATTTTTTCTTGTTTGTGCTACATACTATGTAATTTTGAATAAATTTAGTCTAACAATTTTTTGAAATGTGTACTATTTAAAAAAAATGTAAAAGAAAGTCTTATGGTGGCCACACTTGAATGTCAATGTTAATAGTTAAAAAACACAAAACAGGCAATAGTAATTAACAAAATATATTCCATAAGACCAATAACTTCAAATGTTAATATGAAATGGTGAAATTATTAGACATAGTATATAACATTGTTTTCTTTTATACACATAAATGTCTTGATGATCTAGAATAGAGTATTTTCTGAGAGAAATAATATTGTAATTCATATATATAATACCACTAAATCAACAAATATGTACATTAAATTGATTTATATTCATATTCAATATTGTAATTGACCTCTGGCAGTCTCATTGTAAAATGATTCTCTTTGAATAGTATTATCTGAATCATCTTCAATCCTGTGCAAAATTTATTCTGCAACATTTTCCGCTTTACATTATGTATCTCTTCTACGGGCCAAAGACAGTGACAAGATCTAGAATTAGAAAATTGTTCCTACATAATCACAAATCAATAACACACCTTGTGTGATATTGATAGACTTGTTATGTGGTAGTGACTTAATTAAGAATTATTATTTATACTCAGTTGAATTACGGTGGCTGTGGTAGCATATCTATTTTTTTCACAACTATCTGAAGGCTTCTTAATACTTCATATTTCATTTGCAATTTTTCTAATATTTTCTATTGTCACAACAAATCATTCTAATTTGTTGGGCTAAGGAGAAAATGCCAATCTAGTAGATAGATACTTTTATGGCACCTTTTACGCATTTTTACCCTTGTAAACTAAACGAGCTTGTGCTAAATTCTTAAAAAAACAACTTTTTTGTATCTGAAAAATTAATTTTACAAGTCCTATTTCAGAGCTTCTGGTTTTTAAGCAGAGCTAAGAGGCCGCTTATAGTGAAGCAAAGTAGAATATGCTTCATGAATACAATAACTCAAGTAAATAAATATGATATTAGGAGGACTGGAAAGAAATAACTTTTTTCTATATTAAATTCAAACATAAATTTTTACCAAGTTTTTATTTTTAGTCAATATTGTAATCACCCTCTTATCAACAATCTTTTGCCGTCTAGTGTACAAAATTTCTATGCCGGATCGATAAAAATCAATAGATTTTTGAGAAAAATATCTGGAGGTAGTATTTTGGACATCATCCAAATTTTAAAATTTTTTTACCACTAAGAAAATGTCATTTATCAGAAACGATGGAAATCCGATGATGCAATACCAGACGAGTATGGTGAATAAGGCAACATCACCCATCCCAATTCATTCATTTTTTCCAGAGTTCGTCTTGCGCAGTGCGGTCTTGCTATATCGTGTTTCAGAATAACACCTTTTCTGTTGACATCAATTAAAGATTGATTCACTCGATCCAATTTTTCACAGTATGTCCAGGTTTCAACACTTCAAAATAAGCGACCCCACGAATAACCCGCCAAACGCACAAAAGCGCCGGTTGCATGTGATGGATCGGTAAACCTTGTTTTCTTCGAACAGATTATGCAGTACCCAAACACCTGCTCTCTTTACTTTACCAATCTGTCGCAAATGTTCTTGAATGGACTAAGGTCAGTTAAGAGTGTTGGACAGTTCCTCGATTGTCTGATACGGATTTGCTTCCACTTCCACCCTTAACACGTCATTGTCTAGTTATTTCTTCCTAATCGGTAAGTCAGAAAGATCGAAATTATAGGATTTGAAATTAAAAAACCAACCTTTGACATTTTATGAACATTTAATACGTTTGAATAAACATTCCAAACGTTTTCAGTAGCAGCCTTTGCGTTTTTTGTTAAATTCAGAAAGCATACAATGCCGGATATGTACTTCTGGTATTTGGCTGGCCATTTCAAAATAAATTGCAAAAAAAAAACAGGATTTTGTAATTAACGAGCAAACAAGTTTTGCCCTATTTTGAAGTACGCTATAAACTGATGAGTAGCTAACAAAATTTAACACTTTTCGGTACACGGAATACAAAGGAAAGGTACCAGGTTAGAACTGAAAAGCAAAGAAAATTGTCTTTCTTGAAGCAATTTCTGAACCATATGAAAAAAATTGAAATATATTTTTATCTATGGTAACTGTTTTAATACAAATAGACTTCTTTTATTGATATGTTAAATATTTTTGATTAGATAATTTAAGAGTTAAATTATTTATAGATTTGGAAAGTCTTACAGTTAAACGGAACTTTGTTTAAGAACAATTCGTAAGTACTATAAGACCTCCTATACAGTACTCTTAAATAAATTTGTTGGTGATTGTTAGTAACAACTAAAAATTTTGGAGAACGAATTTGGAAAAAAAAAGTGTGAACTTAAATTATTTATTTGGTATAACCAGAAAATTAATGAATTAGTGTACAATAAATCTACTTTCAGTTAACAAAAAAAACTCAGTGCACATGTACAAAAACTCTTATTTGCAGAAATTTAATAAATTATAAAGACCCTTACGCTAATATCTAATATTTTTCAAAAATTTATAAATATTTAGAAGTTTTTTTCTTGGAATATTGTTTTATTATTATTATTATTTACTATTAAATGAAATGAATTATACCTTAAAACAATGTAAACGGTATGCCATGAAAGTGCTGAATAATGGAGCTAAAGTAATTATTTTTGACTTTAAACTTACGAAGAACGTAAAGTACATCATATTCATTATTGTTTGGCACTTTAGATACAAGTTATTTTGACATATTGTTGTCTGCTTCTATTTGTAAAATTCCTGTAGGTCACATATACGCACCAAAATATGAAAATAATACTTGTGATGGTTTAGGAAGGTTTTAGTTAGAGAAAAATAAATAAAAATGAAAGCTTTAATACTTGAAATAAAATGTTCTAAAAAGATATATTTTGGAGAGAAATGGCCATTCAGTTTCTTTGGTTAATTAACCTAAACTTAATAATTATGAAATAGACGAGTTTAGATAATCTAAATATTTTATTTATTATATTAAGTAATTCAGTAAGGATGCAATGTGCATCGATCATGCGAAACTTCATTAATTATAAGGTCTTCTTTAATTAAAGCATTTTTTATTTTTTGTTTTTTTCCGGCCCTGCGAACTTGAGTTCATATAGCCAACTATATTTATGATTTTCTTAATAGTCTTGGTCAATGCTCATGAAAAAATAACAATTGTTTCATTCGCCATATTAATTAGACTGCCAACAACATGTAACACACCACATTCACCCAGAGCAATTTCTGTTTCATATTATATATTGCATATTCCTGTGCAATTGATGGCTGATACTTTCACAAGCTTTTAGTGTCTATCACCTAAGTTTTGGAAAGATCTTACATACTCTTTCTCCACAAGATTCAATTTACTATATATTCTTGTAAAAAGGTAGTATTGGTACTACAATCGATGTCCAATAAGAAAGTTCATTAACAATACATTTTAAAGGATGTCTTAAATGTTTCAAAGATTTATTAGATTCCCGCTAAGTAAACTACTGGACCATTTCTTTCCATGTAATTGTGATAACTAACAAATAAATGAAACAAACAAATCGTTCATTTTTGGCTGAAAATTGGAAATGAATGTTTACATTAAACGGTTAACGTTTGTAAAAATTAATATCTTGATGGTCTTATGTAGATTGTTAAAAATTCGTCGTTCAGTCAAGAGAAATCCATAGAATAACATGTGTTTGTTTACAAACAGATACACTGGCCTTGGACAGGTTAGCATGGTAAAAACTTGTTCTTAAAAAAAGCGTGACCTCACTTTTCTTTTGTTTATTTTTATTCTTTAGCAGACATGGTATCAAAGATATTGTAAAGTAATGGACAAAGTTAGCCGGATATCCCCTGTATACTCGTGGGGAAGCCGAAATTCAGCACTTTTTTATATACACAATGACCTCCCTGTCAAATCGACATATTCATTGTACGTTCATTCCAACATTGCGTTCTATCCACATTCTAGCATTTATTAGAAAGGAAAAAAACAGAAGGATTTACATTTTTTTGACAGTGAATGTTGAGAACAATATTGAATGTAAATAAGTTGTTTATTTCATATAAGGTGTCTCAGGCATTATAATACCAATTCTAAATTATTATATTATTTTTCACTTTCTGAAAGTAATTCTACATTATTTTTTATATGAACTGAAGACAATAACCAACAGAGGATGCCAATGAGTTTTGACAAATGAAATGTGAAGCAGCTAGCGTCAATAATCACACAGTTAAATATCCCAACATTTTTAAAATAATTATAGAAAAAGGTGGATACCGACTTGAACAAGTTTTCAGAGTGGGTGAGACAGGAATGTACCTAAATGCATATACATTTCAAAAACGAAGTCTGGTTTGGTCTGGTTACAAGGTATCTAATGAACAGTTAACTTAGCTCCTTAGTGCAAATTCTGCACGTAATTTTTAATTAAAATCACTTTTACTATATCCATAAATCCTTTTACAGTGCTGAATAAGAAAAAATTGCCAATTATTTGGAGATCCAACAACAAAGTTTAGATGACCAAGATTTTATTTTAAGGATCTAAAATTGCTTTTACTCAGAAGTGAAAAAATATATGTGAAAATAATTTTAACAACAATGTTTTATTCAATTTAGTTGATCGAGTATTCTCTCCAAAATACAGTTCTGATTCAGCTAAAAGATCAGGGTGTAATAGCTATTTGAAGGCATATTGCAGAAGGCAGAACTATCAAAAACTTTTAAACGCATGATAAAATTTAAAATAAAACATTGTAAAGTTTAGATTTTGATAAGGATACCTACTGTATTGGCAAAATGTAGTATGAGATTTTGTGCTTTAGTTTGACTATTTTACAATATTTTGCACATTTAAAAGTATATCATTTAAATTTTAGCATACATCATATAAAAATCTATTAATTCTGAAATTTCTTCATTAAACACATTATCTAATATCAAAGTAAAATGTATAATTTTGTATAGAGAGAATTCTATCTATTATTGTTATTGTTACAAGTGTAAACAAAACATAATACTTGAAGGAAGGAAGAATGAAAATGTTTTCCACTTACCTTCAGGTTTCATTGTAAAATACTGTTTAATGTTCATAACACAACATCTATCTCGTATATCTTCTAATGGCACAGCAATATGAGTATCAGATTTGAATACTTCCTTTTCTAAAAACTTTCTAGTGGTAACATGGTATGTCTCAATTGGTCTTAAATAATAATTCCCATAAAGCATCTGTTGACCGTTATTAGTCCACAATCGTTCAATTAACAAAATATGTGGTTCACAACCTTTCTCTTTTGCGTCTATATATACAAAATCACCCACTTTGTAAGTTTTTTGGTTGCATGTCATTGAGTCTCCACTAGAAGAACTACCGTCCTTCATCATCGAATCATCTGAACTGCGAGTTTCACTTTCATCTTCAATTGATTCTTGTAAAATCTTGTTTTGTCGCTGAGACTCAACAGCTGCAGTTAAATGCATTAATGTATAGTTTAAAGCAGGAGATTGTAAAGTTTCTCCATGTTTACATAATTCATCTCTTGTTTTTATAAAATAAGTTTGCAGTTCAACAGAATCTTCAAAAACTTGTGAGTCAGATCTAGAAACTCTCCTTGCCCTTTCCAAACATTGGAACATATCCTCTTGAAATGTATCAAGTCTCTTATAAAGGCCCCTATCTAAACGTCTTTTTATTAAATCTAGAGATACCGCTCGAATTCTGAAAGAATAATTTCTTAAAATAGTATACAATAGTATATAAGTTTATTATATGTATGCTTACTTTTTTCCATCAACTTCATCATGTTCAGGTAAGTCAGCCATTGAATCAGAGTAACATCTCTCATCAGAATCTTGATGATTGTATACACTAGTAAACAAATTTAACAACAGATCTTGAATTGCTGCTGGTACATCTGGAACAGTATCATCATCTTCTTTTAATTGTAGTTTAGTTTGCAAACAGACACGCTGAAGAACTAATGCATCTTTATAAATTTGGGAATCGGGTTCATTATATTTACATGCATTATCAAACATTAAATTAAAATCTGTCACAAGGTCATCTAATGTCTCATAAAAGTTGCATTTAAGTTTATGAGCTATTCTTTCCATGTCTATTGGATTCTTAATAACTTCATAATAATCAGGATAGTCCTAAAATTTAACAAGTTAAAGTAATAATACATAATGCCAAAAACAATCAAGTTAATATTAACATGAAATCAGATATACATAAATTTAAAACTAAAAAGTTAATATTTAACCAATGCATATGAATATATACTGCTAAAGGCCATAGTAACTTTTACAAAGTTAATTTGCTGTACTTCAGATTTTATCATATTGGTGTCTGCATGTTTTGTAAAATTTTGGCAATGATAAAATAAAAATAATATAAAAAATAAACCAAAAGATAGGGTAGTTTAAACATAAACATTTTTTTTCATGAAGTAACATCCTACTAATTGAAGTATACAGTGCATTTATTTTATCATTGGCCATAGGAATTTACATGGAAAAACTTGTACCTTATGTTAGTTAGATAAATCATTAAGATATTTGGTTGAAAATTTTAATATTGGT
>JAUIMW010000573.1:0-16417 GCA_033557785.1 Enochrus cinctus
ATATATATATATATATATATATATATATATATATATATATATATATATATATATACGTATTTGCGCTAATTTGTACAATTATTATTAACCATTATTTCTCCTTATGTTTTTCAGTTTCAGCACAAGTGACAGATCTACATCTAGTTAAGAACAGTGCTTCAGATGATTAAAATGTACTAGCCATATATTAGAAAATAGTTTTCAAAATTAAATTGGGTTTAAGTAAGCTTATTAAGATGACTCACAGTATATAATTTTTATCAATTTTGCAATGGCTAAAAAATGAAAAAAAAAGAAAAATATGAATATAGGTACATATTTTCAATTTTTACAGAATTTGTTCTTTACAACGCATTTATATCATTTTTGCAGTATATTATAGCTATAATTTTCGATATATGCAGTAGCATGAAAAAGTTCGGTATAGTAGTGTATTTAAGCTACAATATATTTTACCCTATAAAAATGTATTTATGTATTTAATATATGACCTGAATTAATTTACACTACGCAAATTTCGAATAAAAATTTAACAGTTTTTTTAAAATTAAGTTTTACAATTATTTCATAATTATACTTGTATGCGAGCCAGTTTTTAATTAGTCAGCAGTATCCTCTATACAGCAAGCTGTAAGACTAACTAGATTAACTCTACTCATTTTTTTAGAAGAAAACTTTCTAATTACTAATTAGGGAAATTAAAACGATAACCAAGAAAAGTCCTTATCTATTTTTTTTTTAAATTATATTGCATAATTTAATTAAATAGAAGTTATTGGTTCTGGATGTAAACATCACTTACTTTTTTATTGCTTATAAATAAATAATTTTTATAAATTTTCATCTAATTTTTTTGCATGGTTTCCACTTGATGTGATTCCTTCACATTTATTCTAAAATTGAAATTTTTTTACAAATTTTATAAATATATTAATTGAAAAAAGGTTGTATGCCTGCGTTTTTCTTATAAGCTATAGGAATAAGATATTTTATAGATAAGGAGTTTTAAGGTTTGTTTAGTAACAGCTGATCTTTTTATTAACCATTATCCATTTCGGTTATATGAAATTAAAAAAACTTTTATAAATTTCATGCTTACGAAATGATGGAATTTTCATACTTATTAACAATATTGTTATAAAGAAATATAACAACCTAGTTTTATTTACAGTGTTAAAAAACACATTAATAGTAATGCTTTCACATGCAAAAATAATGCAAAATTTCACAAGAGATAGTGAATGTTTACAATTCAGTAAGAATCATTTGTTTTTCTGGAACGGGAATTTTATTCGTTACAAAGAAAACGGGGTAAACAATAACCTTAATTGGTTAGACTTTGTACTAAATGGGAACGACTCTTTAAGGAACATACTCAAAGTTTTCCAGATTTTTGATCAGAACATAAATTACTTTTTAAAATATTTCAGTAAGTTAAACCTCATCACTTTCTTTAGAAAATAAAATAAAAATATATATGCCGTCAAAAGCTTCGATGCGACAATAAATAAAAAAATTATAATATTACTTCGTTTAAGAGGATCACCTAGGATTTAAGATCGTAAAATTGTCCAAAAATGACAATATCATTTACATATAACGGTCTTATTACAAAATAGAAAATAGGTTAACCTTAAATACATAACATATAGCTCGTGTAGAAATATAACATTCACGCGTGTTGACTATATTTCAGGAACATCGGCGCATTAAAATAATATTAAAAAAGAATAGTGAATTAAAGACCCGCCCGCTGAAGCAGAGTGGGGAAATACATTTTAAGTTTTTGAGATACGTAATTACAAATTAGAATCTCGTACACTTGAACTACTATGCTTGTGCAAAAGGGCGTGGGCATTAAATTAACCATTAAGAAAAAAGTGGTGCAAATAAATTTATTTAAAAAATAATATGCTACTTTTTGTTACTCATTTAAATATTTATGTTGTTTAGACTCCCGTTTCAGATGTGAAAGTGCATCAAATTAATTATCTAACGAGTTAGATATAAAATTTTGTAGACATTAGAAGCTATAATTATGATTTTGAAAAATTTATAAAATACAAAAGCCAAAAATAAATTCTTTTTCAAAAGGATTAGCTGTTGTCAAAGGACGATGG
Source organism: Enochrus cinctus (assembly GCA_033557785.1). Classification (NCBI taxonomy): domain Eukaryota; kingdom Metazoa; phylum Arthropoda; class Insecta; order Coleoptera; family Hydrophilidae; genus Enochrus; species Enochrus cinctus. The sequence goes on from JAUIMW010000573.1 coordinate 2,121, forward strand.
ATTGCAAAAAAAAAGAATCTTCGTGGAGGCTCCTTTCATTTCCTCTAAAAATATTGAAAAAATACAAATAAATTTGCAGAAAATATAAAACAGCAGATAAAAGAAAATTTTCCACCTGCATTCTTTATAAATTTTAACTCTAATTAAAAATTTAAAAAAATCTTGAGTCACCGGATGACTACAAATAGATTCTAGGGAAATAAAATTTTTAATTTAGCTAAATTTTTTTAGGACAATTTCAGCTATATTTTTTGAAAAAAAAAACAATACAATATTTGGTTTGGGGCAATTCAATTTTGTAAATTGATCTGCGTGGCGGTATATTTTATGCAACAGAAATAATTATTCCTTTTTCTGCAGTTGAGTACCTTCCGGCACTAAAATATTTTCACGGCATTCAGTACATTGTTCTCGTAGAATAAAAACAATATTCGAGAAAGTACAGGCCATATCAAACAATTTGAAAAAAAATTGAAAAAAATTCAGGATAAAGAGAAAATCACCTGCGTTTAAAAAGAATGAGGATGGCTATGGAGAGATGACTGGTAAAGAAGATTTGTTTGAATTTGAAAAAGAAAACTTATTAAAAATTAGAAAAAAACTGAGAAAGAAATTGAACAAATTTAAAGAGAAAAAGTAATACAATAAAAAATGAAACATCATTGAAACATGGAAAAAAGTTTGAAGAATTGGCATTAGCTCAATTAGAAATACAAGAACAGATTAAAATTGAGAAAAATGGTTTATTGATCTAAGATTGAATTATTTTTTATTATTTTTTTTATATTATATATAATAATACATTCCATTTAGGCAAGAATAATTGAACAACCAAAAATTATACGTATTTAATTTTTTTACGTAGTGCAGTAATACCAAAATGTTATTTTACACTTAATCACATAACAATAATTTAGTAAAAATAATTATTTCTCAAAGTTTTTTTAATGTGCAAATATAAAAACCAAAATCTTGATAAATCCATATATTTTCTTTTAATTTGGGATATATAGTTCCCACAGAAGGAATATGCATTCTTGGACATAATTATTCATTTTTCCACTCGTGATACTATAGAGTTTTCTATGTGCTTTAACGAAATCATACAATTTTTCAGATTTGCGTATGTAACAGTCTGAATCTCCATTTAGATCCACATAATCTATAAAAATTTTGCGATTTATGAAAAAAGTTTCAAATCTCAACTCCAGATTTAACTATAGTTTCACAATATGATGTTTTAAAAAATACTTTATCTTTTAAAATACATTTTCAAACTCAGCATCACAAAGAAGTCAGCATTTGGCGTCAGCGATGTGTGTAAACTTAATGGTTATGAATCATGAATATCACCTGTCATCCAAGGAAACCTATCACCTGTCTGACTAAATTAAAAATTATTACTGACACTGCTTCGTTCAAATCAAATCTGTACCTTCGCGCTTTTAATAAATGTCAAAATTTTAGTTGTTATGCTACACAAAAAATTCCTTATTATTCTTTTTTATTTATTTTTTCGCTGCACTAAAGTATCGAACACCCATTAAGTTCATTTAAAACGATATAAGGTCTTAAATTATTGTTATGAAACGAAGTACATCTAACAGAGTTGGTTTCTGTGCCTTTGAAATCACTGATAAATAAAATTTGCAGCAACAAGAAAATATAAACAAATTTCTTATGTTACAAAAGTTATCACACTTAAGTTTCGGTATTTCCCTACTAATCTTATAGATTGTTGATTATAAGACCCCAATACGCACTACTTATACTTACTAAAATAATCAACAATAGTTTTAAATCATAAGGTTGTTGTCGGTTTACTATTATTTTACGGAAATTGATGTGAAATCGCGTTAACTGTTTGTAATGATCATGCACTAAGAATACATACTAATAATTGATATAGATTAGCATTGAATTGCAAGCATCAAAATGAAATTATTACACTTAGTAAATATGCTATAACATTTTAGAAATTTCGAATTTACATTCAGTTGCATAATAAAAAAAAATCGAATCGAAAAGCGTTATAATTCAGCAGATCCTATTTTTTTGTGGTACATTTTATCCATAAAGATTTAGTAATCCTTCCCTTCTGACGATTCAATTTTAAAATACATATCCTTGCATTTGAAAAAATAATATAAAATTAGAATATAGTTTTTTAAAATTTATTTTTAATCATTTTTTGTATCAATAAATTACGTTTTATGAAATGTACAAACATTAATCTCATTAGCATATTTACTATGTAAGATCTAAAGCAGTATAAAAATTAGATGTGGTTTGTAGTAAGAGCTTCTGTTTTTAAATAGGATTAGGACGCGTATTTTATGCCTTGCGCTAATTGGAGCTTATTATTTTGCTAATACCCACTTCTTTTGTTTTAATTGCATCGTTCGAGTAGAAGATAAAATTTTATTGCTTTTATTAAGCATAATAAACACCCTCTACCCTTCCTTTATTTTTGGGAAGCTAAAATCTCACTTGTTTTATGCAGACTTAAATTTGTGGTTTTTTAAGTACGTAATTTATTTAGTATAAGCAGCACTTTGTTTTAGGGTATTATAAATTATTTTGAATAAATATACTTTTGCAGAAAACTATTTTTATAAGAAATTCTAAACAATAAATATTTTATTTTATTGGAAAATGATAATGCGAAATCGATTCTCCTTAATTCCTTAAATTGTTGCCTATTGAAGTTACTTAAATTTACAGCTGTATTGTCAATAACACCTGTGTAGACTATAATTAAATTGTGACAAAATAGGTAGACTGAGAGAAGGTAAGCGTATTCATGAATATGCATGTAATAAAATACTGTAAAATAGATAGGAAATACTTCAAAGTTTCGAGTTGCATTGAAACATTTCAAAGCTAATGTGCTTTTCATCAATGACGTGCCTTAAAACCGCTTCAAAGCTGGTCAAAATGGGGTTTCCATAGATAATAGCTAAAGGCTTTCATTCATTTACATATAATACCGCCTTGAATTATGATGAAATCATCTATTTAATTTGACTGTTCTGAGAGCTGTCGTTTTTGAAGGGATCGCCCTTAATTTGTAATAAATTAAATCGCACAACCCCTCATATGTTCATATCGTGACCTTTTATCGGCAAAGTTACGTCTTTTTACTTTCATGCTAATATCAATTAACTGGCCAAATGGTCGTATATATTAGCTATTTACGCAAAAAATTACAACACTAAAAACTCATTTATTACATAATTAATATAAATAACATTCTAATAAATAAACAACCATATTAAATTGTTTCCTTTAATTTGTAATGTAAAAATTAAAAGTCGAATTTAGTCTTTTGTTTTTATATATACCTCGTCTGGATTCCCAATTATATTGAAATAAAACATCATCTTTAATTAAAACGAAAGCTATACAAAAAACGTTGAAATAATAAACATTCCCTAACAAGTTTGTTTAATAAATTTAAAAACTAATTTAAATCGCATTTGCTTTGACGTGCAGTGATGAGTGACTTATTGGTTTTTATTATTCTTTACTTTTTTAAAGTTGGCTGCACTTTTTTAACTGAAACTTTGCTTGTTCGCAAAGACCTGCAACGTTTTTAATTTCGTGAAATGGAAGTCTTACATCGAAGTCGGCCATGCATAGGAATTCAGGATTTAAAAGTTTTATAATTCGTTATTGTAATAGGTTCTTCCCGCAATTATTTAAAATCTAAATATTTGAAACATGATAACATTATTAATTGAATTACATTAATGTGTTATTGGTTCTTGTTATTCTGCAAAATAATTGATTTTATCTTCAATCTCTAGACAATTTTTATTAATTATTTTACTCACATATATCAATACACTGTATGTAAATATATAAGTTTTATATAATTATTATTATGTGGAAGTATGTTTTTTATTTTGAATACAATCAAACTGAAATAAAAGCATAGAAAAGGCCACAACAATTATTTTGCTAACACGTGCTATATTAAGTAGGACATCTACGCCACTCCTGGATGCAAGGGGGGAATTTTTCACGGCGCAGTTTCTAGAACCCTCGTAAATATACGCAGTTTCTGTGCCAACCAATAGGATGAAATTAAATTAGTGCACACAAACTAAAGATACCATATACAGTGTTTTCGATAAGCATAACAAAGGCAATGGATTTATTATAAGGATAATGAATATTCACCGCTTTCCTTAATTCAAAATAAATTACTCGCGCTATGTGTCATATATTTGCAATGCAGGAAGGAAATCATGATTGCGTTTCCAAACTATTCCACTTACACAAGCCCATTGATTAGGACGAAATGTCTCATTATATTCGGTCTTGTTCACCCTAGGTATGTGATGTATTGTCTCATGTTTTCAGTAATTGATATTGTGTTATGCTATACTTTCTTTATGATTTATCAATTTCAAAATATTTTACAATTAATTCTACAAAAAACATATCATACTCACTACAGGGAATATGATCAAGGTTTTCTTTTAGCTGTTGATCGTTTCAGGAAAATGCTGACGACAACCTCTTAAACTTCGAAGAGTGTCATTTATATAGCAAAGTCTCGAGTTTAAATCAAATATTTTATATAAAACTAAGAGCTTAGACAGCGGAGCTGTCAATTATTTAAAAACTGCTTATTTTACATAATCTTCAGTTACGGATATAACATAGGGGAACATGAAAATTTTACAAAAGTTAAACATCGCTTTCCCTAAACTCAACTTCACCTGAATTTAAATAAAAATACGAAATAGAAAAAAATCGTGCCTTACCCTTCGCGAAAAGAAAGTAATATTCAAATAACTTTGGAATTTATAAAATTCAATAAATAGCTTTCAAATACATGCGTCACCTCCTTTTAATGCTATGAGAAATTCACGAACTTCAAATATGCGTGTTGTTGCTTCTGTAAAATCGCTGATGTGAAAAATGGATAAGAATCTAGATTTGTATGTAAGTCAACTACACCCGATTACGCGTCCCCATGAAATCAACTTGTCCCGCCTGATTCTTCATTATAACGATTATCGTATTTCCATTCGCATTCTTTCTCTGCCTGCTGACGTTGACGTTTAATTTTATTCAATATTCAGGCGCCCGTTACAAACCTGTCAGAAGAATATATATCGTATGAATATCATATCTGTATCAGCTTCAGGTTGAAACATAATGGACGGATTAGCAAATTTTCGGTGTTATTTTTCATGTCAGTATAAATTGTTTAGGAGGGTGAAGGGGAGGCTTTTATTAACATGCAATATAGAAAGGAGGCGATTTTAACTTTGTTTATGTATATAATGATAACATTTTATTAAACAACCTATTTGCACGTATAAACGCAGTTGTCATAGCAATATTCTTTCTTCAATAATATTTGCAGTTTAAATAAAAATTGAGGTTTAACTATTTCACAATTTTAGAAAAATTAATAATTTTTTTGATTTCTTGTATTTTTATTTTGTACTAAGTAAATTTGTTAACAATTATTTTTTCTGTATAAAAATATTGCAAGTGTGGTATTTTTTGCAAAAGAAGAAGGATTGACATGAAAAATGTAAGTAACTAGAAACCCCACCTGAAATTAATGAAATAACATTCAAAACAATTACAACAATTTTTAATAATAACTGTTATGGCAAATTGAATAAACTGAGATAACTTTTAGATACCACTACGTAATGGTAAAGAATTGTTCTAAAAATATATACACGGTGTTGTAGATAAATGATGCATATTGCCTTCTATTTTTTTTCCTTTAAAGTTGTTCACATCTATTTATTCTATTAGAAAATATTAATAAAGGTCATTAAGTCATAGAAATACTTCTATGTTAAGTACTTTTTTGCTCTTACTACATTATTAAATATGTTACATATTATAAAACGTTAGAAGCGGTTCTTTATTTTTTGGTTTATTTCTGGATAGCAAACGAACGTATCCCGAATCTTTCGTAAATTTTAGTATCAAAATTGTAGTTAATCGTCGTAAAGTAAATTTTGGATACTCGTAACCGGTTTTTTTATTGATTTTGGTTTGCTGATTTTAAATATGAACTGGATAAATAACAAAACAATAAAATGAGTTTTTCGACAGCCATAGCTGCAAACGTGACGTATACGATCGTGTGCAATAATACAGGTATCGCTGGAACTTGACTCTAACTACTGTCAAGGGATAAACTAAATGCAATTACAGTAGAACTCCAGTTTAAGATCATCCACTTTAGGGAATACCGGTTTAAAGACTGCCAGTTTAAACCTATCCACTCTAAGTTTCAAACGTAGAGCAGTTCTCAAAGGTCATCATCATAGATGGCGCTACTATTGGAAATTAACTTCAACTTTAATTCAGTTTAAAAACTGTTCCAGCATAGAAAGCATCCTTGGTTCCCGAATCCGTCGCTAAACTGGAGTTCTACTGTACCTGATTTGAATAACCTAGATCCTAGCTTGTTCTTTGAAACAGTATAGTGACCCATGAAAAAAAAAAATGTGTTCACAGAACATAATAAAATATTGTGTTGGTATTTATTGAAGAAATTTGACGTTCTTCTATAAACAATTGGAACAGGGGTTAGTTGATTTTCGGTACCCCAAGTTTTTACGAAAGAAAAGCTGGCTTACGGGCGAAAAGATGTTCGACGGACCTATAAGTATGAGTTTGCAGATGTGGCGATTTCAATAATAATCTGAATGAAGACGATAAAATCACAAATGAATCCAAAGATCTGATTAGAATAAACGTATATGGTTCAATCAGGGAACATACACGTATTTCGTGGATATAATGAGGCATTGATTCTTGAAACTGCTCTTTTAGATCATTTGAGCTAACACTTAACTTTATATCAAGGTGGCACATAGCTTCTCTGATTTGCAGTATTTTTACATTGATTTTATATTTTTAAAACTCAAAGAATGGTTTTAGATTAAATTAGTGATGATATATCGAATGTGCAGTTGTTTGAATTGCTTAAAAAAGAACTAAATTAATTGAGAGGGGATTTTCTGAAAAACAAAGTGAGTCTAACCATACGGGTGGAGGGTTTGACAGCTAAACTACATTCTTTTAAAGAAGAAACCGAGGTCCTAACCAAACGCATATCCAGTTTGGAAACTAAATTAAGAAAAAAACAATATCATTCTCTTTGGAGTTCCATTGGAAGGTGACAGCCTAGTAGAACAAGTACGTAACATTTTAAGAAGCAAACTTCCGGAGAATTGGAACAGAATATCTCCAAAAACGATTTATAAAACGTCTAAAACTGAGACAGCTACCATTTAAATGAAAATAGAGAGAAATTAGCTGCGCTTACTACAACTTCTTGGATGGTATCAGCGGTATATTCCAACAACACTCTGACACGTCTAAATCACGGAATATTCCCAATCTGTGTGGTTCTGGACAGATATCCAAATATGGACCCTACAAGAAGGCTGCGCTCTACGTTAGTAACATCTAAAAAATATTAAATATATGTAGATATAAGTTGTTTTATCATGTAAATATTTATAGATTGGAATTTTTGTATGGTACATATGATGGGTATTGTTTAGGGGTTTTTTAAATCTGCTATTAATTAATTCATCAGGTTTACATGTAAATTGTAACATTGTTTTTTGATGTATATTTTCAACTAGTGGTTGGGCATACAGCCTATTTCTAAGTGCAAGGCTAATAACTGATTAGAATGCTTTCATTTAAATTTATTGCTAAGGATGGTGGTCAATATTATTATTACTAACGCCAAATAGTTTTGTATGATATAACTGTCTAATTTGTGGGCTACTGTCGTTTATTTTTCTTTATACATATGTTTTACATATGAAGTTTTGACTCACAGGTTAACACTTTCTGTAATTCTGGTGATTTGATGTTTTACCAATAACTTAAGTAATTTTTAAATTGTACTTTTGGATTTGTCATATTTAGAGAGACGTCTATTGTCAAAAGTATAATACAACTTAGTAGAAGAGGACTAAACTCAAAAACTCAGTATTTTTTCAATAGGCTTCTGAAAGCTGGTCACTCTATTGCTATACTTACAGAAACCTGGCTATCGGACCGCGTCCATAACTATTCAGTGATGATTATTTAGTTTTCCGCTGTGATCGTAGTGGGGAAAACACTAATAAATCAAGGTTTCAAAGCAAAAAGTTGGATATGCCCGAAATTCCAAAAATTGAAATAGTTGGAGTAAAGGTTGGTATACCGGGGTCTTTTATGGAGTTTCTGACCGTTTATGTGCCTCCGGAGCTAATGTATACGAGTCTATCTTTCAGGTGATGGCGGAGCTCTTGCAACGCTATTACAGCACTAAATGATTACAATAAGAATGGTATTATTAATGATGTGATTAGGCTACTAACGGAATTTGAGATTGAACTTGATCTGGTAAAGCATAATAGAATAATGAATAACAACGGTCGGATTTTGGATGTTTTCCTTATTGACCCTCCTGATCACTATAACTAGGGATCCTTTGGTGGTGGAGGATGTACATCACCTGGCTTTGCAGGCTACGCTCAGTATCAGTCTAAGGCTAATTTTAGCCAAATGTACGACTGTAGATGCGGATTGGACATATTTGGATGCTTTTCAAGATGTAAACGAAATGACCGATTCCTTTTATCTAAAAGTTGATGAGACATTTCAGTTGTATGCATCTAAAATGCAAAGAAAGGTAAGACAATATCCACCGTATTTTACTCAGCAAATAATTTCATACATTAAAAGTAAGGAGAGATATAGGAAGTGGTACAGGTGCGGCTCATATCAAGAGATTACACATTACAAATACATAAACGCGGTGGAATTTACTCTGAAGAGAGATCCCAAAAAAATTTGGAACTATGCCAACTCTAGTAAAACTAGCATAAAAATTCATGTTAAGGTGATGGTAGGCGGAGAGGAGATAAAGGGGGGGGGGACGGCCATTGTTGAGGCATTTGTAGTTTATTTCTAGATAGTGTATACTTCTGATCTTCAAAAGGACAACCATGTGCCTTTGCCTGCTGATTGCAGTAGCATAGATTTTATACAAATTAATAGGATTGAGGAGGTAGATATCCTTGCTGCAATTAAAAAATTGAAACCTTGAAAGTCGCTCGGCCTGGATGGTCTGCCGGCATATTCTTTTTATCATTTTTAACAGGGCTGTCTCTACCGGTGTATATCCTCAAAGATTGAGACTGGCTACGGTGTGTCAGGTGCTTTTTCTGCTGTTGTTAACTATAGACCTATTGTAATCTTATCAGTAATTTCGAAAATATTGGAGCAATTTTTTTAAGTATAATTTTAATGATGTTAAAAATCTGGTATCAGCACACCAGCATGGTTTCATTCCTAACCGATCTTCCCAAACAAACGTTACTACGTTTGTAGATATCGAATCTCTTTCATTTGAAGGTCAGGTGGACTCGCTTTATTCGGACTTCTCTAAAGCTTTTGACCAGGTAAGCCTCACAGTTCTCTTGCAAACAGTGTTGTTTACAATGAATACAAATCTAATTTTTACTCTCCTACCTCTGGGGTACCTCAGGGTTCCAGCCTAGGGCCACTTCTCTTTGTGCTCTTTACAAATGATATAGCGGAGTACGTAACAGCTTCTCATCTCCTCATGTATGCAGACGATATTTAAAGACTTCAGATTTCAGAAGAACTCAACTGTGTTTCAAGGGGATAACAATGGTCTGTGCAGGTGGTCTCAGGTAAACGAACTCGGTTTTAATTTGAATAAGTGCTTCATCGTGATCTATACTCGAAGGAAAGATGTTTTGTTAAATGAATATTACATGAATTATCACATTTTGTGCCGTGTTAAAAATATAAAGGATCTTGGAGTTGAGTTTGATGTAAAACTGTATTTTAAGGATCATCATAAGGTCTTGCTTTAAGCTTCTGGGTTTTATAAAGAGACACAGTACTCAGTTCAGGAAGTCTGAAATATTGAAGCTGATGTTTAACAACTTTATAAGATCCAAACTGGATTACTACTCGGTAGTGTGGATGCCCCAGTATGCTGTCCATATAAATACAATTAAGATAATCCAGAGATCATTTGTAAGATTTATGAATTACACCATAAATAAAGAGCCAAATCTGTTTATAACTTATAGTATTTTGCATGCACGTTACAATGTAACATCTATTAAAATAAGACATAGGATTGTGTGCATTCTTTATTTATGAATGACTACATAGACTTCCCATATCTTTTGTCTAAAATATGTATCCATGTACCAAGCAGGTTTTGCAGAATGTATACCACATTCACTTACAAATGCCCACGCTCTAACGCGGGTCTTAGAAGTACTCTGCTAAGAATGTGCATAGAATATAATAAAGTGCACTTAAGTTGTGGTATTGACGCTGATACTATTAGGGCATTCAAAAAGATGTTTTGTGACTCCTTTAATGATATTGGTTAAATTTACTGTTTATCTTTTATTGTCATGCCGTATAACACTAGATTGTTTGCAATTTGTTGAAGTATTTAGAGTGGGTCTATGTCTTGTTTGTGTGTAGTTTTAGGTGAACTTAATGTGTTTGAAGCAAATTATGTCGCTACTGTAATCTTATTGCATGTTACTACTTGTTAGGTTATGATAGGGTATATTAACATCTAATGTGCTACCTTGACAGTAAGTTTAGAGATAAGAAAGAGTAAATAGTTACCTAGGTTAAAAAATCTCATTTAATGGGAATAATCCTATAGAGATGTATTTGCTAAATAAATAAATAAATTTGAAGTTATACATCTACAAAGTATTAGAGAACATACAGAGAGAGAAACCTGGAGAAACATCTACTACGTGAATGATGCGGGTTCAGCTTAGGAATTTCTGTATAGCATACTGCGAGAAAATTTGTATATATTTTTCCTTACTACAAGGAAACCAATTAGAGACTCGAATAAGTCCTGGATGACAGCTGATATAATGATATACCGCAAAAATGCTCCATTCTTTCCTCTTCAGTATCACATTATATGCACCTTTACTCTTCCTCTTTAAGTCACGGGGAACCGACACTCATCTCGTTTCCGCATTGCAGTAATGCTTATCTTTTGATCTCGTCCTGTCAGGTACTACGGGAAACCTCCATATACCGCAATGTTCCTGCAGTGTTTTTGAATACTGTTGTAGATTTGTTGCTTGTATATTTATCTTTTCCTCTATGTAATTTTATCCAACATGTCATCTTTCGTTATTATTTCCATTTCCTTTTCCGCGTAACCTAGTTCTTTAGTAATTTCTCTGCTTAAGTTCCATCCTGTCAACATTCCATACCTTCTTTCTATTCTTAATTTCATTCACACTTTATTCAGATATCTGGTCTTTAGTAGAATTTTTTCTTCATACTTTAATGCTTTTATACCTGCCCTTAGCTTTATATTACCTATACTGCTTTCACATAGAACAATGCAGCTCGGTGTAGTAAACTGTAGCACCCACTTTACATACTTTAGCAGAATCCTTTCCTGCTGTTCATTAACTTTAACACCCGATATCAAAATTGCATATCATACACCACCAAAAAGCATAATCCTAGCTGATTAATTCCGCTCGAACTTTTGCTTGCCAATCCTCCACAATGTTGTATTGCTGCTTTTGCCTCTATTTTCTGCACAATACGTAACCGATATTTTTCTTTACGTGTTCTTCTGTTTCTTAATATAATGACTTTGGATGTATCCCGATTCAACTCTAAATCTATTGATTCTTAATATCTGCGAAATCTTTCTTCGATTTCTGTCATAAGGGCTATGTCGTCTGCAAACGTCAGCGCTCTTATCTTTTTATCATACTTCGCTATTCCTTCATCTTGTTCTTTTTTTATTTATATAAAAGGAGACCTGTTGGAAAGCAAGTCCCTTTGTTGAACTAACCCACCGGTCACCCAGCTGAGCTTAGGCCGGAGTCGACTCCACTTAACTGCGGCTAGCGTTGACCGGCCGTTCGTCGGTTGAGCCACCTTGGCTCTTACGTCTTCCAAATCTCCCATGTACTAATTGGATATCCTTGTCTTAATTCCTTCTCTCTGAAGAATTTTTCGAGAATACCATTTCTCTATTTACATTATCACATGAAGCACTAACATTCGTAAAAAACATGCAAGCCTTTAAATTTTTTTTTTATTTCTATCACAAAATAAATGTTATCCGTTCTGCTTATTATTCTGCTTGTCTTTCTTTGTTTCTGCTTTGTTTCATATTTTATTCGGCAATATCAAACCTCTCTAATTCTCTGGGGAGTCTCCGTTTTCTTTGTAAATGGGGAATATGATTTCCTTTCTCTATTCCTATTTCTAGCTTTCATTCTTCCATATGTATGTATATATATATATATATATATATATATATATATATATATATACACCAAGGCCACTATGCTCTCTTCGTCCATGTATTTCCATACTTCATTTGGTATTCCATTTGTTCTCACTGCCTTTTTGTATTTCAATTGTCTTTTTTATCTGAGTATCTGAGGAAATAAATGCCTACTTTTTATCTGTATAGATGTGGGGTTGGCATTGGATTCGTTCAGATCCGGGAGCTTTTTGTGTTGATGATATTAATGTAAAAATGTTTAAAATATATGTATAAGAGATGGCTGTTTCCCTCACTGTTGGAACATTTCAATTATAAAGCCGATTCCTAAAAGTAGATTAGCATCCTTCCAGTCCTATCTAAAGTGTTTAAAAGGATTATCTCATTTCAGTTGCCTAATCATTTGACTCGTAACACCATATTGACACTTGTTCAGTGTTCAGAGAGTTTTCGTTTAGGGTAAGGGTGACCTGTGGTGCTCTTGAATATTACTGATGACATCCTTCGAGCCGCGGATGTCAGTTTGCTGGACTTTTCTAAAGCCTTTGATACTATCAATCATAAATTGTTACTAGCAATTTTGCATTACATTGGTCTTGGTCATAGAGCGTTATTCTTATTTACCAACTACCTTACCACCAGAAAACAGAAAGTCCTTGTATCAGGTGTTAACTCTCAGCCTTGTTCTGTGCGCTAGGGTGTGCCTCCGGGTCTCCATACTTGGTCCTATTCTGTTTACTATCTATGTATCTTTTATTTATAACTGTATAAATTATTGTAGTTAATACGCATATGCGGATGATACACAGATTTATAGATCTTTTAAGTAGACTGATGCTGTTGAAAGCATAAGATTGATCAACTCTGATCTGCATAATAAGTAAAGTTTAATAAATAAGGTTGAGGCGTTAAGAGCAGAAAAAGTGGGAGTACCTACGAACAAGATAAAAGAAGAAGAAAAGTAGGAAAATATTCACACAAAGTCGAATACGCGGTGAGGGTGACTAGGAGTTCAGATCGCACAGCATCCACAATAAATTTCCAACAACTTCACCTCTCAACTACATAACTTTCAACCTAGATTTTAAAAAAACTCATTGACAAATGTTTCAGATGAACAGGAATTTTATTATAGCAAGCAGAAATACAGCAAGTAAAGGAACGTTTAAATAATTCCAAACGGTGGCGAGGAATTGATAATATATCCTTCCTTTTTATATTTAAATTATGTACATCTGTCCAGAATTTATCTTGTTACATAAATACGGAGGACGGAAGTGTGAAACTCGCCCGATATTATGAATACATCGAATACACGAATTCTGAACTCTCTGAATGCCAGCCGCATCACCTGCATCAAGGTATGAGCTATTAACAGTGTCACAGTAATTGAAATTTGATAATATTAGACTGTCGTAGAGGAGATGTTTGTTAAGAATAAGTCTGTTGGCAAAGAGAAGTTTCAGGGTGCATAAGATTTCCATATTAAACCTTTGGGGTTAGAGATTGATTAATCAATCTCTAACCCCAAAAGTTTGCTGTAAATGTGGAGGTGAGAATATTGTTTTGCACATTTAAGTTCTTCCTTTTTTATAATTTATAATGTTTGTGTTTTTGTATTTAAAAGTAACTTGATCTTCTTAAACCAGGAGTACAGATTTTTTATGTTTGTTTCCAGTTCATTTCATATCATCAGCATATAAGATACTAACGGGATGACTCTACAGGTCGTTTCTGCTTAGTATAATCAAATAGGAAGAAATTAGGATACGTAGTGGACGAGGTAGAGAAAGGGCAGAAATTTCTCATAATAGGAAGGGACCTTAACGCAAGAAGAGGAGAAGAAGAGACAAATTAACTCGATACAGAGGAAGAAGCAATGTTGAAAAAAAACTTGGTTCTGTGTGCTCGGGTGTGCCTCAGGGTTCCATACTTGGTTCTATATGGTTTTATATATATATAT
>JAUIMW010000574.1:0-16409 GCA_033557785.1 Enochrus cinctus
TGGAGTCCAAATAAGAAGTAGTGGAGGCGACGAGCTGGAAATCAAATCCAGAGTAGAAAAAGCAGTGAAGACCTACTTTTTTAAGGCGATGTATAAAAAAACAAAAGTGTATACTTACTTCTATGTGAACATTAAAAAAAACATGCATTCCTTCATACCTCAATACACTGTGTTTCATTTATATGTATAATAAATATGAATTTTATGTCAATCTGATGTAATATCATTTGTCAATAAACATATTGAAATTAATTTCTCCTAAAATTATCGCTACAATTGCAGAAAATAGTATACATATTACATCAAACTGATAAAGTTTTAAAGTAACAGAGGATATGTAAATAATAATATATCAAAATAATATTTTTATATCTATACCAAAAATATTAATTCAGAAAGTAAAAAGTCTTTGAAAATTAAAAATATTTTCAAGCTTTCGATCGGAATTGTAATCTTCCTTTGGGGCAAATAAATATTTTAAATTTTTAATTTTATTAATTATTATTTTTTTGTTAATTCTAATAAGTAATTATTATTAATAAATATTTGTTTACTCCCGACGAAGAAATATTTTGAATTTTCAATTTAATCAATTATATTTCGTAATTATAGTACACTTTTACCCAAAAAGGTTTATTTCGTTTTTTTTTCACCGTTTTCTACTTTTTCTCCAATTTAACTATTATTGAACCTGACTTTTAAAATTCAAAGAAGGATTTTTCATGGCGTATGGTTTAAAATATACGCTTTTGTAATAGGATAATAAAGACAAAACATAAAATGGGAAATTTCATGGTATTCGTAAAAAATCTATCTTTATCAAACGATGATTAAAAAAAACAGTTTATTTTTTAGTATACGAAAATTTAAGAAAGGTTGCTTGATTTAGAATTAAAAATATGTCAAATACTATATAACATTGAAATTTCAAGTTCATATGATGATCTTAAGCTTCCTATGAAGAGGTTACAGCTTTTCATGGAAGTAGAAATTCCCATAATAAGATTATGATGGGCGAATGAAACTCAAGTAGGAGCTAAACAGCAAGGAGACCAATTTGATTTTGAACAGCCGAGGCGTAGAATTCGTAGAGACTAAGAAACTAGAGATACCGAATTTTATACTCCAAAAGAAAACTGTCAACTATGAAATAAATATCGTTCTTGCAAATAGGAAGAAGTCATTGCTTAATATGGGGTCGTCACATAAGTTCGTTTGGTTTTTTAACATTTATTCAAAGCAAAATACATTTTAAAACAAAAGCTTTTATTATTAATTAAATTGTGTATTATTTTGTATCACTCTGGCTCAACGTTCAGGCAATTACATAATGCCATTTGCGCAGGAAAAACCTCTGAAGATTTTTATGTCGCCCAAAGATGCGAAATTTTGTAGTCGGATGGTGCGATATCCTGGTGCTATATGGAGGGTGAGATATAATATCCCATGAAAACCTTACCAACTTCTGTACGGTGGTTACAGACGTATGTGGTCGCGCATTGTCATAGTGAAAATATATTCGTCGTCTATTGCAGATCGTTTTTATGCAAAAGCTGCCTTCAGACTGTCAAGTTGTTCACAGTATTTGACCGAGACTACCCCTTTTACAACCCACCAAATGCACAACATCACTTTCTTCGGGTGAATACTAATCTTTGGCGATGTCTGAGGGGCACTATCTTTTTTAGACCAAGATCTACAGTGCACAACATTGTTTAATAGTATCCATTTTTCGTTGCCAGTAATCATATTCTGAAGAAATAGTTCTTCCTTTTTAATGAGCTGATCACAAATGCATACGTTGCATCAGCTGGCGCTTATTTTAATCATGCGGAACCCACACATCAGCACGATTGACATAGTCTTCAGCGTGGAGGTGTCTTTAAACGGTACTATGCGATACATTGACGACGTCCGCATTTTACACCAAAATGTAGCCACAAGTGTACACTACAAGTAAAGTTACGAAAATATCTCCTCCACCTAAATATTTTCAGTCCCATAGGCGTCAACATCTGCGCGCCAAAAGATGAACGTACTTATTTGACAACTCAATGTATCATACGGAAATACGATTGCAACCTTAAATTGCGGAAAACTTAAAGGAAGGTTTGCTAACGATTAATCGTAGGGTAACAACAGCAAATAGTCCTTAATTCGGAAGATGAGAGTCGCGTAGTCTACAGGGATAGAATATTAAACATCTCGAAGGATTTCTGTTAGCAGATATATCCCACACACTCGTTCGCACATTGACATTGGGGCAGGTTCAATACTGCCCCAGGAGAAGACAGAATCACTGCTGATTGTAGGAAATACAGTTTATTCTGTTCTGGCAAAGTTTTATATATGAAAGGAGACAAAGAAGGTCTTAAGAACTACGGGTCAATCAGTTTAGTCTCTGTTCCATATAGGGTGCTTTCAAAAATTATCACCAACCTATTAACTTATCAACTCGACTCATTTCGGCGTAGCGAACAGGCAGTATACTAAAAACCACAGTACTGCGGATCACATATTTACAGCAGTTGAGTTGATATCAAAATGCCAGGAGTATGACATTCCACGTTGTAATGCATTTATTAACTACGAAAATTCCTTGGCTTTGTGAAGACTACCGCAGTAGTCACCTATAAAATATGACATACCATGAAGTTCATTCCAAATTGCTACAACTCTGCAACTTGGTCAGTTAAACTTCACGACGAAACTGATCGATCCCCTATCGTGAAGATTGTGCGACAGGATGATACAATCTCCAAAATTGTTCTATTTGTTTATATCGCCCTTAAACTGGAAGATCTAATAACGATCCAAAAACAGTCTAAATGTATATTCTACATAGAAAACATCGTAATAATTACGTTTATTCTAAAATTATTTATAACAATGACAGATCGCACCTGATTTTCAAAATCGAACACTTGGAGAGGGCCTTCCAAAGATTCACTGATCGAGAAGTGAATATCATTAGGATAGAAGTTTTCTTCACAAACTTTCTCTTTTAAGTTAAAGAATATGCCTACCACTTAGACTAGTATGATGAGTGTTTATTACTTACTTCGAGTTCTTTCACTTCCTTCCTTTCTCTTGTTGATTTACTCCGTAGATTCATTCGTCTTTCCAATTTTTAGTTTTGTATGACTGGTAGGTTTATTTATCTTTCTAAATTTGTTGCTTCTTTTAGTTTTGTTTCAACACATGCGCATAGTTAAGTTCTTCATTATAATGACTGTGTGAAAATTGTTAGAATCCAGCCATATCTTTTGTCTTCATTTAGTGAGTTTGTTATGTTAGGGACAATTAGTGTTGTCATTAGATTTATAGTTTTGGATCATCTAAGATAAGAACTTTTTTTCAGTAGTTCGTTTTTTGCTTGAAATACTCCCTATACGACTGAGAATTACACCAGAGGTGTCGAAATTAATATCGCAGTAAATAAATATATAAATTGTAGTTATTTTATTTATCCCATCATAACAACTCGAAAAGAAGAATCAAGAAATAAGTATTAATATACCATTAATAATTCTGTAGATTTCAAAAGTAAAATGAAAAAATAAAGAGTTACAACGTTATCACCAGTTGTCACTTTACACTATCATTCCAGCTGATCTTGCAATAGGGATAGGATAGGGATAGAATAGGACATAAACGAAAACACAATTTACTGAAGTATACAAGACAATTTTTATCACATCATCAAATATTGCTAGCTTAGTTATGGACATTTGTTTAAAAAAATAAAAATTAAAACTTCTTTCTGTTTTCATTATGTTGACGAAATTATTTCTACATTTAATAGTTATAACAACTTAAAATTCACTTTGGAAACACAACATAATAATTATTTATCATTTTTAGAGACTTTAATATTTAATAACAATAAACAAATAAAAATCAATTGATACACCTTGACTTCAACCATTGCGTCTCAAAATAAAAATTAGCGTTCTCAATAACACTATAGATAAATGCTTATGAATTTCAGATGTAAATATCATCTATTTTATGTGTGCGGATCAAGGGAGGTCAAATAAAGACTCGGATAATAATAATAATAATAATTTTAGTTAGATAGTGAGGCTGCAAGCATAAAGAAAATTCGATAGTGCTCTATTGTGATCATAATATTTAATCTTCCAAAATGTGATTAGCGTCAGCCTCAGTTTCAAAATCACAATCACATGACGGGATATTTATTACTTTTGTAAAGGTGAGCGGGATTAGCAAGGTTGTGAACGAATATGGAGTTCCTAAACCAGTAGTAACGTATGGTTGCCTTTAAAAATAAGCTCGGCCCTTGCCCTCCCTTGCCAATTCGCAAAAGTACTTTAAAAGGACAAGCGGAGGAGATCCGCGCTCATCTTGGGAAAAACTGAAAAGTGTTTATTTAAACATTACTGATACTATTACTTGAACTTAAAGGACAAGCTATTCTTGCCCCAGCACATCCGTCTCCTAATTTCGATCCGTCAGTGTAAATTGTTGTAAAATCCTTAATTTAAGTGTTAAGTTTAACTCCTTGTGAATATGTATTGTGGAATATGTAAGGGTCTCGATTGAATATTCACTTTAAAAGGTTTAATAAAAGGAACAGGTTCTCTAAAGCCTTGAATGATTTGATCATTAATACGAAGAAAAGATTACAGATATCTATCGCATAAAATATCACGTCTGTATTTAAGCGGTGGTTCTCCGGCTTCCACTACCCGACTGTGAGTGGGTGTAGATTGCATTTCTCCAAGAGCATGTCTAAGGGCTTTGTATTGAATTTTACCATTCAGAACGGAATTAGCCGCATTTCTACAAATAAAACTTCCGTAATCCAGACGACTCAAAATGAGAGATTTGTATAAAATCAACATTCTCTCTCTCTCTCTAACTCCTTCTGTCTCTCTCTCTAACTCCTTCTGAATTATAATTTGATCAGTAGAAACTCTAGATATAAGACTGTTCCAGTAGTATAACATATATATAAGAGAATGTTTTAGGTTCGATATTGCCGTTGAGTGTAACTGTTACTCTACAGCCTTGAGGAAAGATATTATTGAGATCTTGTAAAAATAGTACTTTATACGATGTTTGATTTTTAATAAATCAAATTCATCAAATCTATTGGAGAGTACGATTTTGTGACCATAAAATTAAATGGTTTATTAGGAGAAAAACAAGTCTTGGAAAGCAAAACAATGTCAAATTTTGTTGTACTTAAAAATCCTTCCAGTGACTGTCGGTTAGCATAAAGAGATCTTGCGTTCCATTGAAAAAAGTGTAAAGACTTATACATTGCTGGTAACTAGTTCATCGAGAGCTTCAACTGTATGATTTTGATTCACCAATTACTGACTACTGTTTAGAATTGACCATATTAAATTCAAAAAAAGTTGTTTTTTGTAAAAGCTATTTTCATCTATTGAAGATACTGGGGTTTTGTTGTGGAACTGGGGGAATAAGGATTTTTTAGAAATGAATTTAAAGGGCTTAGAGTGGCAGAAAAGTTCAACTTTTAAACCTTTTTCCATTAAGGGAGAGTCGATAAAGTTTCTTCCAAATGGAGTTCGAGTTCTGCTATTAGAGAAATTGGAGCTTTCTGGCAAGGAAGGAAAGTCCTCTGCGTTTAAAATGGGCCAGAATTGATTGGTAGTTACATCAGAGTAACTTATGCAGGAATTTTTAAACAGTTTTTCTATCTTCATGAAATTTGATATATATTGGGCACAGTTTAGATCTACTGCCGTGTCCTCCTTTGCAATTTAATCATAATGAGGTAGAGGGAGAAGATGTAATGCAGTCGCTTGTGAGGTGACTTTCTCCGCATTTTCCACAGCGAGATTTAGATCTACAATTTTTCAACAAATGATTGAATTTCAGGCAGCAGTTGCGCTGCAGAATGGGCGCGAAATATGGGTCCACTGGCATGCGAGTGGAAAATAATGAAACATGTGATGGGAGTGATTGACCTTCAAAAGCAATTAAACAAGTGTCCATAGGAATTTTATCCCCGGTTGATTCATTTTTTTTTTAAAAATGTTTATATGCTTAAAATTTTGTTAGAGGATTGTATTTCCCTTAGTATTTCCTCTTCTTTTCTACATACCTTATAATACCTAGCTTAGATACCAAAAAAGTGGGAATATAAGATTCTATATTTATTGCCGCCAAAATTTCACGATTTTGTTGGCCGCATAATATGTTTTAAACTCCATCTTCTCTCGGTTGCGTCCTGCACTAGATATATTGGAAATCTGATTAGAGTAAATAAAGTTTCTAGAATATAGAAATTTACCGACAATCATTGGATGGAGACATTATTATTTGGTTTGAGCCTATTATTGACATTAATATTTTGACTGGTGTAATTCTTACCTATCATATTTTGATCTTTATCGATTGTTAGCGGATTTTGGATCAAAGTGTTACTTAGAATGGTTACATCTACATTATTATTAAGAGAAATGTCAGTTTGATTATTTTCCGTAGCATAAGGGGATTTGCCATCCTCCTCAATGTGTTTTGACAGAGGATCTAAGACGGGAGAGCTAGTAGATAATCTTTTATTATCTTTTTTTCTGTAAATGAGGTGTAATAATTGAACAAGTTTCCAATACCCGAGATATCGTCTACTTCGGCGTTATTGCCATCGCCAGCTTCACCATAATTGCCGCTCTCCATGGGATTAACCCCAAATGATTGTTAGTTTAATGTTTACTTTTATACGCGGCAAATAAATTAAATAACTTTGAAAAAAAAACATAAATTATAGCTTCTACATATCACAATAAAACTAAACAGTTTTTACGTTTTTTTAAAAAAACAAAAACAATCTAAACCAACACGACACTTTTTATACAGTGTTCATTGAAAAAACTGTAACTTTCCTTATTTTGCACGACCATCACAATTGCTAAGAAATAGAATAAACAACAAAAATTATGTTAAACATAACAATAACAACACAGGTTTAAGGACACATTCATACGAAAACCAACACATATTTAACTTTGATTATACACAAATTTTAGATACAGAACACATACAATCTTAATAAGAGACCAATTAGTGAAATGTTACACATTAAAATTAACGAAAACATTAGTTGTTATTTTAAATAAGATACACAAAATTTGGCTTACAATTATTATAATTTAATAGTACACCTAACATTCTGGAGTCTAACATTCAGGGGTTACACTGCAGTTGCTTGTTGGACATTATATTCTCCTATTTGTGTATTTGTGTGAGTACTTGTATTTGTTTGAACATGTTGTGTGGCTGAAAGTTATGGTTAAATCTATTTTAAAAGTAACGAACTTTATTTTTCGATATATGACTTTTTATTTATTTAACGACCACCTATTTCCGCTACGAGGCCAAACACGACTCCTGGAAATATGACTTATGTTTTTTATATACTTACTTATGAAAGCAATTGTACTGATAGCTGTCGTCAATTATCAGTTCGTATTTTTCAACCATGGACATTGTATCCATCTCAGCCGCTGTTTTTGGGGTAGGTTTTCTACTTCTGGTAGATTTTACACTTCTTGTACTTCTAATACTAGTAGCTTTTGATCGAGCAGAAGTAGAAGCAACCGGAGCGTCACTAACTTCTTCAATTTCAAGTACAATTGCTTTTTCGGTGTCATGCAATTCGGCGTTTGTGGGATACATTGTATTGTGATATTCGGGATACATGACAGAAATTTCATCATCTTTTGTCAAGTCATCATTTTCTCCCATGGACAAAGATTCGAAAGATAGTACTTTCGTTAATGGCTTGCTTACTTGTGTTTCTGCTGGTGATACTACGCATTTCGGCTTTACTGGTTTCAAAGTTAAGCTAACAATACCACAAAATAGACAAGCTCCGCCAATTAAACGATATTTAAACAACCAGTCCTGCCTGAAATATATAGATGATTTTTTTAATAAAATGACTGTGTAGAAGAAAGCATAAGATTTATTTACCCTGACAAGATCGTGTTAAATATTGGAAATAAAGTCGTACCAACTGAACTTCCTGTCACCATAATAGATTGTGCAAGGGCCCTCCACTTTTCGAAATAGAACCCTGTCGCTAGAACTGATGCAATATAAAGGAGGCTAAACCCTGCGCCTATTACAATACCATAAAGCAGCGTGAAAACCAACAAGTTTGGAGAGAATGTACAGCTTACAAATCCAAGACACGCCAAAATACTACCCACAACTGCAGTCAATCTAAATCCAAACTTATTAACCATCGCACATCCTAAAGGTCCAGTCAAGAAATACAAAGCTAAAATAACTGAGCTTGGTATCATAACTTGAGCATCGGTTATTTTTAAGTGATCTCTTATGTCATTTTTGAACAAACCATATGTAGTTGTAGATCCATCAGATATAAAAATTAAGAGGAAAGCTGTCCCTACTACAACCCAACCCCAACCGCCATCCGGTGGAATTGTAACGTACGTTATAACTTCGTTTTGAGTTAATAGTGCCTTCCGGCTTCTTGTCTGTGCAGAAGGCATTTTTTATTTGTCAATTGTGACAAATTAATTAGTAAACAAAAAGTAGCGAAACAATATTTTGCGATCTTCTTTATTGATAATACGCTTTTTATCTTTTCAAAAAGACTTTCTAGAATGTTTGTCTCTTTATAAAATATTTTGATTTATGTAGGTTATACTTCCCAATGACCATAATTAGTATTTTATATAATATACTTAGATAATGTTGACTAAACATTCCTTATCACTATAAACAATGTAATTACAAAAATATATCTTAATTAGTCCATATTTTATTTAGATATTTCATATAAATGAAACTAAACTTAAGAGATTATGTCATTTTCTTTTCCTCTTTAGACATAACCTGAAAGATTACGTCCTCCTCATGTTAAGGCGCACTAAGTATTTCCCACATCACCCGCTAGGCAGCACGCTGAAACGAAATGTTCTATTGATCGGTGCTCTGACAGAATTCAGACATTGATTCGGAGTGTTGTGCGAGATATTTTCTTAAAAACGAAAATTAACAATGGATATGGAAGTAAAAGATTATGAATATCCCGGAGGAGGAATGCACCATGTTCAACCCGGAGTTAGACCCATGGTGGATCCTGAGGCTCAAGGAGAAGTCGATCCTTCGATGTAAGATATTTGCTCATATTGTACAGTATTTTCTATACAAATTTCAAATTTAGAATAACATTTACTACTTTTAGTAGCAACATTGTTAAAAAAATATTACCCACAATTCCAAATATTAAATATAGAAAGTAAACAATACGTCAAAATTATTCATATATTAATGGTATTCAACTAACGTGAACATAATAGGCCCAAGCAAAAGTAAAATTCAATTATATTTTGCAAAAACTAATTAAATATAATTTTTTTAACCATTTCAATGGACATTCATCTATGTTTTATAGCTTTTAGAATAAATATTTTTATTTCTAAATTTATCTATTTTTTCAGTATTATTATTGTAATTTTTAATGTTATCAATATTAGTGACATTTTTTTGACATTTAAAATTATTTAATAGTTAAAAAATTAAAATGTGTATGTTAGGTGCAGTTCCACAATTACAGTAGGTAAACTAACTAATATTATATAATAAAAAATCTTTTACATTTGTTATTTAATTCAATAACATCTCTGCAATGCAGATCTAAACTTTCAAAGGGTTTTGTAAAGATATTTTTGTCTTTTAGTTGGCGGTAATAAGTTTTTAAATAAATCAATGTCTTTTTGTATATATACTATTCATTTAATAATCAATGTTAATACCTTAAGACAATATTTCTATCGTTTCGCTGACGGCTATGTTGGCTACTTAAGAAGCTGCAATGATATTTGCACTGTTCCATTAAGATCCATACATCATTGATGGAAACCTACTTAAGCCGATAAAAGCTTCTATTTTATTCCCTCCCTATAAATTATCCGAAATTAACTTTGTTTCTTCGTCTTCATAAAACTTTTCATGAAAGTAAAGATTCGAATTCACATCAGATCTGCACCTTACCAGCCTCTTACACTAGATAGAACAAAGTTACTTCCTAATATTCCGATTAATTTCATTAAAAAGCACGCGAATTTGATTTACGATTTTTTTTAAAGAACAGCACGTTTTACAAAACAAATTTTTGAGAATAGTTTAAAATTACATAACATATAACACAAAAATGAAAAAATAAAAAGAAATTTATAACTTTTTTCTAAAAATTTAAATATTTTCGTAAGTACCACTACCAGATTTAATGGAACCTATTTCCATCAAAATCAGCGTTTAGAATTTAGAATGTTAAAAGCTTAAATATAAAATTTCAATTCGATACTTTAAGCAGTTTGACAATAGGACTTATAAATAAATAAATTATTACTTTATTACGGAAATATATGTTCCCTGAATAAAAAGTGTTTTTAAGAAATATCGGTTTGTCAGTGTAGTCTCTATCTCCTTTTTTATTTTAAATTTTTATTGCTTTTATTATATTTTGTACAATTTTGAAATTTATTTGCATAAAAATGTTTTATAGAGCGTGTAGTTAAAAATAAATTATAAAAGAAGGCTAAACATCATTTTTTATTACATGCTAGTTATTATTATTTTTTTTAAATTATTTTTAATGTTTTACTTTGTTTGTCTCTGTATGAAAGCGATACGAATTTTTTATTTGTATTATTTTTTAAGACTTTATAATTATTATAATATAAGTATAATAGAACTGTTAATAAACTTTATATTTAAAATCAAAAGCTTGAGAATTACTTTGACTATTTTTTCAAGATGACTTTTTCTGCTATTATGTATCTAATAAAATAAGTTGTATCCTTTTGGTACTAATAATATTTTTCTTTTTGTTTTAGCTGAATAAACTATTTTGATTTCATTAATTACCAATTTATTTAATTTCTTTTAATCAAATTTTAATTTTTAGGTATCCTGAACCAAAAGAAGCCACACATAAAATCCGCGGCAAGCATGACGTTTTAGAAATGATTTTCGGAACTGTAGACTCAGAATTATTAGTAGTAAAAAGCTTTTACTTTTGCTTTTACTCGGCTTTTGGATCTTTGTTTCCATTAATGGGAGTCTACTTCAAGCAAATGGGAATGAATGCGAGTCAATGTGGTTTTCTGATCGGCTCTAGACCTTTCGTCGAATTTCTGTCCGCTCCCTTTTGGGGAACCCTAGCTGACAGATGGCAAAAAGGAAAGCTCCTCCTATTGGCTTCTTTAGCTGCATGGATAATTTTCACCGTTCCATTGGGATCCATACAACCACCAGCAACCTCTTGTATTGAATTTAAGAACAATACAGCGATTCTGAAGACACCAGACGTTTCACCTAGACTGATGAACAAACGATCTATCGACGGAAAGGAATATCCAGTGCCTCACGATGCTCAACATCATGTGTAAGTTTTCAGTTTACTTTTCATAGATTTACAAAAATATTGTTTTAATTCTATATTTTCTACATTCACAGGCGAGTCGCTCGATCTGCTCTACCACTCATAAGTGCTGGCCAATCACCAATAAACGTCAATTATGCCTCTAACTACAAAGAAAAAGACCACGAAAATTTAGTCCAACCAATTATATCGTCCATTGTCTATAGAACTGAAGATATACAAAAGGCATTCTTTCTGCTTCTTCTTTTGGTCATAATTGGAGAATTTTTCAGTGCCCCAGCAATTACACTAGCAGATTCCGCTGTAATAACACTTTTAGGAGAAGATGCTGATCGGTATGGGCATCAGAGAATGTTTGGTTCTCTAGGATGGGGCTTAGCTATGTTCTTTGTTGGTATCGCATTAGACCATTCCACCGCTTTTCCTAATCACCCATGCGGCCCCGAAAAAAAAGAAAAGAACTACACTATATGCTTCGCTACTTTCTCTGTGTTAATGGGAGCTGCTCTTATAACTGCCACTCAAATTAACTTTAAGTATGAAGAGGTTCCGGAGGAAGCACCAAATGCTCAAAAAGCACCTCCACCACTGACTCATGAAGATCAACTTCAAGCTCAACTTGCTGAGCAGCTGCAATTGCCTTCACTTGCAGACACAAGAGCATCTGTTAATACTAAACCGCAACAAGAAGAAGAAAAGTCGAAAATATTTGCTCAGACAACCAGGGAAATGCCCGAATGGGTCACTGTACTTCATCAATTTAAAAATTTGAAATGTGCAGCTTTTCTCTTCGTAGCTTGGTTTATGGGTTTTGGAATTGGACTTATATTTACATTTCTATTTTGGCACCTGCAAGATTATGGCGGTTCACCCACATTGTTCGGAGTTGCATCCGTTATCAATCACATATCTGAAATATTTGCGTATTTCTTCAGCTTCAGACTAATTAGACAAATGGGGCATGTTAAAGTGCTATGTCTTGGACTAGTTGGAAACACCTTGAGATTTTTGTACATTAGTTGGCTTTCAAACCCGTGGTGGGTTCTTCCGTTTGAATTTATGCAGGTAAGAACTACTGATTCGTATTTGATGTTATAATTTATTAAACACAATTGGTACTTTAGGGTATTACGCACGCTGCAGTCTGGGCAGCTTGTTGTTCATACATAGCACATAATACTCCTCAACAATTAAGATCTTCCGCTCAAGGAGTCCTGCAAGGAATTCACCATGGTCTTGGGCGTGGATGTGGAGCCGTTATTGGTGGAATATTTGTAAATGCATTTGGTTCCACGGCAACATTCCGCGGATACGGCGTTGTCTGCTTGCTAGTATTAGGAGCCTTTATATTTATCAATTTCTATAGAGTTGACCAAGGATTCGTTTCTGATATTCCACAAACCGAAGATCCTAGACAAATGGCTGAAGAAACTTCGCATCTTGCTCCCCATGGCGTTCCAAGTAACCCTATACCTAGAGCGTTATCTAGTACTAAATTGCACGAACTATCCCAACAAGATGGTTACGGGGCTACATATCAAACGGGCGCTGGAGGAACTTTAGATGTGCCCGGCGCTCCAAGTAATCCTTTCATGCAATCAAATGGTAACAATCAACAAAGATACAATACTGGATTCCAGGTAAGAAGTAAGTATACATATAGTTCTCACACAATACTTCTTGTAATTATTTTTTAAATAAGTTTATCATAAATCAGGTAAGGATTGGCATTTATTTGAAAAAAATTGAAGTTTTTGTATTTTTATCATTTTAACACAAAGTACACAATTCTCAAACTTCCGATCAGTGTCGTGATCTTCGTCAGGGGCAAATAAAATGTCTTAAATTAAAAATTATGAATAAGAAACAAATGGATTAAAAAGTTTATGGCCATATACGATGTTTTACTAAATTATAATATAATAATTGTAAGCCAAATTTCATATTCCTTTTTTAGAATTACAACTAATGATAATTATTAATATCGTGTTACATCTAAAATTTGTGGATTATTAATATCAAATATGGTTTTCGTATGCATGTGTGCTTAAACTTATGATAATAGTGTTAAGTCATAATAACGATAGACGAAAACCAACATATATTGTACTTTGATAATCCACAAATTTTAGATATGGAACACAATCTAGATAAAAGACTAATTAGTGAAATATTACTTACTAAAATATTGAAAACTTTAGTCTTAAAAAAGATATCCCGAATGAAGACCGCTACGCTGATCGAAAGCTTTGCAATTGATCATAATTTTTTATTTTTTTTTATAAATGTTTTTGATATAAACATAAAGTTATGGTCTAATTGTGGGTTTTTTTCATAGCCTTAATTTTAGCAAATCAGATTTTTTAATATCAAATTACTGCTTAGCGATAAAAAATATAATCAAATTGTGGTAGTATTATTTTTATATTATTAGGAAAAACAGCTTTAATATATTTTTTTTTCATCTTGGGATCATTTCTCCACTTTTATCTTAATATGTAGTATATTACTATTTTAATTGTTATTATAATTTCCACTTCTTTCAAAACTTTGCAGTACAAAATATTTTTTATATATTACGTATACAATCATATATCTTATTTATGTTACAGATGAGTAATAAGTTCAATCGATGCTACCCAGTGGCATTTACTTCGTTAGAAACACAACAACCAATCACAACTGCATCGACGAGTTATGACTGGTAAATAACTCAAAATGGTATTAAAATTTTTATGACTGTGACTTTTTTATATTATCATAATTTGGCATTGATTTGCTAGTGTTGATTATTTTTGGAATTGATAATGCTCGATGAAAATATTAAATTCACAAATTTTAATTTCTAAATTTTTAACATTTATCGGATATAGATTTTCTCTCTAAATGATGTACACGCACAAGGCAGCAGTACTGAATTGGTTCCTTTTACGTTTTAGTACGAGCATGATCAATTTGGCATTAATGTAGATTTAAGTAGTCATTTAAGTAAAGATTGAATGTATAGTTTTGAGCCGTTCCATTATTATTCATTTTATAGGATAAAATAATATACTACATATAGACATTTGCACGATTTCATAACTGTAAAAAAGACACTTGTAGTTGTACAAATGTGTGCGATTCAAACTATAGAGGTTGTTCAATACTCATATTAAACTATGTATATAAATGCACTTTGTTGTGTGTAAAACGAAAAGTATATTTTTAATTTTGATGAATTAAAAAAGTTCAGGGTAAATTATTTCTGCAATTATTTCAAGCAAAAACGATATGATTTTGGTTACATCAATATAATTCAACGTACACAAATTCATTAATAACAATTAAATACATATGTATGAACTACGTTTTTTAAATTATCTTGATTTTAACAAACCTCAATGTAAAGTCTTCTATTTTCTACAAATGTTATTCCTAACCAACAAGGCTTGAGAATTGTTTATAAGTGTTGATTGTATACATGTACTACATTTGTAAATATTTAGGAAATTGTTAATAACTAGTTATTTGCGTTGAGAGACGTTATTGTTAATTTTGCAGCGAATAAGTATTTTAAATTTTGAGGCTTGCCATATTATAAAAATAGATTTCAGTAAAATACTTTACTTAATTTTTAACAATTATTTTAACCTGTTCATGCAAATTTATTATTATTTAATTAACCATATTCATGTATATTCAAAAACCATCAAGTACAATTTTAGGTAAGTCTCAAGCAAGTGATATATTTAAAGTGAATTCCTTAGCCGATACATATCTAAGAACTATCGATGTTGTTAAACAATGAGAGACAGGATTATAATTAATTGTTTTAAAAATATTCTTAAATAAATATAAATTTATATGTCAGGTGAAATATTTTTAATTTTAAAACTACTATACTCTATTCCGTTAAAGTTTGTCGAAAATTGTAGTAAAAAACATTATATACAGTACCAAAACATGATATTTTTACATGTAAATGTCAGATGTTGACATTAAGGACATAGTGTATTCAACTTATTATTCCTATGCATAGAAAACAATGTTTTGCTTGTGTATTTGTTCATTTTAGGCTACAATTTTCAGTAAATTTTAAGGTAATTAAGTATAGATGAATTTATTATACTATATGTACACATATTAAAACTAAATGTTAAAAATTCATTGAATAAAGATATTATATTTAAAATGTATATAATAAATATATAGTTACTATATTGAGATGTTTTAATTTTTTCTGGTTTCTGGCATCTTTTTGGTAAGAGAATGCTATAATTCTCAATATTAAAACGATAATATATATGCCAATATATTGGTTCACAATAATTGTTTGAAGTTATATTAAAATTATAACGTAGTTAAGTTGAGTAAGATTTTTTTCCTAAAATTTTCAAAATTGACATGAAAATACCTATAGTAGACAATATTCAAAAAGAAAGAATACAATCTGCAGAAATAAAACTTGGAAATGAAAATTTTAGATTATTTTAACAAAAAAAAATCCAAAAACGATTAAAATTATTGTATTAAATACTTGGTACCACACACAAATCTAAGTTTCAAGCGGACTACAAATTGTTTAATTACACCCGTAAATAATATATTGTATTATACTATAATTTAATATAAATCACATTACTGATATTTTTCTGGACTCTGACATTTTTGTTTCCTCTTGGAAGCATTTTAAGGCCTTTACCTTCCAAAAGAACCTAAAGAAATGAATTGTCTGATCTTCATCCTATTGGTATACTTCCCAAGTGCAGTCTTTTATCAGAACTTATAAAAAAACCACTGTTTGAATAAATCCTTTCTATCATTCAAGATTTGTTATATGTGTCAATTAAAATTGGTTATGTTAATATAAGAATAAAACATAATGTGAAAGAGCCATTATATTAGATTTTTTTTTATATTTATATTTTATATATACGACAACATACAAGAGATACTTGACCGAAAGGAACTGACAAAGGAGGAGGCGAGAAGGTTAGCGGAGGACAGGAGG
>JAUIMW010000575.1:0-16392 GCA_033557785.1 Enochrus cinctus
ATATATATATATATATGATGAAGGTCACAATCGTAATTGAAAGCTTGGAAATTCCTTTGGTTTTGTTAGATTTTTGACTTTTCAAATTAATTTTTAGAAGATAAATCTTTTTTAATAAACATATTTAAACACACAGTTTTATTACTGGGAAAACCCACTATAAAATTATATAAACTCAAACAAAGCCATTATATTTTCACAGATAAAAGCCCCTTTGGACCGGGGGAAAAGTGCATTTAGCGAAAACGCGTCTTAGCTTATGAAAAATGAAAATCGTTAACTTATTCATATTAACCAGAAAATAAACGCCAATTGTCTGTTTGAGTGTTCCAAGGTGAAGAATCTCCGTCACCCATTCTCGAAATGTCACCAGGTCATGTAGTAACAATTTCTCTATAAGGTTGAAAAACAGTTAATACCGATTGGTATACAACCATTAATTTGCTGCAAGTAATCGCTGGACTTCGAAAAACCAACCCAACACGACGAATCAAGGCAACCATAGTGCACCAGACAATAAAATTTTTAGAGTGACAAAACGTTGAATGGCTAGACCATCATCCATACATACATAGAACCCAACGATTTTTTTTAATTTTTCAGGAATCAAGAACGGTTCGCGTGGTCATTGGTTGAAATCGCCAGAAGAAGCAGTCGACGCCTTTAAAAAAGTAGTTTTACTGTACCAACAGACGAATGGAATAATTGCTTCTAGTATTGATTCCAGAGAATGCAAAAGTTTTTAAAATGTATTTGATAGTTTCTATCTTTACATGCAGATACTGAAAAGACAACCTACGTTATTAAAAATTTAAAATGAAAATCAACGCGCGATCGGTTCCTTGCATAATTGGAGATGATTAAAGTATTTATACCTAAAAGCGATGTACAAGACATTTTTTGACGGACCGATTAAAAAGAATAAGACTCGAAAGATCAAAAAAGCTTCTACTCTCGTGCAGTCAAAAAATTAAAACAAATGAAAAAATATTTACCGTTGAAGAAAAATACAACAAGCAGAATGATAAGAGTATATGCAAGATCATTATTAGAGGCCACAGAAAAAGGTTTCAAGCGATCAACGAGATCACAATCCTGCTCAAGTTATGGTTTGGTGGGGTGTGTCATGGCATGATATTAAACAAATTCATTTCTGGGAGAAAGGGGTTAAAACTAGGGCTCGTGTTTATTAGAGGAGTGTCATAGATCCTTTAGTGAAACCTCTTAGTGTTTCATTGTTGTAAAAAACGACACGCAAATTTGGAGTCACTAAAGTGAAAGCAGCTGCAGAAATCACCCTGAAGACTATTCGTACGGAGAGATTACGTATTATTTTATTGAAAACGAGGGAGGAAATTTTGAGTAATATATAGATTACAATTATGTATACTTTATAAATATGTTATAGAGTATACGTTTAAAGTACTGAGTATTTATGCCTAGACTAGAGTAGGTGCTATTCAAAGTAAAGTATTCAGTGAAAAAAGTAAAGAATGATACGACAGAGTAAATGTCCGCCAAACGCAGAATGATGATAGAAACCATAATAGGGTCGAGAACGGAAACGGAACTCGCACAAAATTTGTTGCGAAAAAACAAAACACCAACGAAAAAGGAGACCTATACACAAAAAAGGTGAGAGCTAACAAGTCACAGGAGAGGAAGGAACAGACCCCAAAACAAAAAAGGAAATTCTGAAGCAGAAACAATTATTGAGTTTACACACGGCGAAACGCTCTTTAAGCAGGAAGAAGAGAAAGTTTTCACAGTGAGGGACAAGCCAACGGACCCAGAAGGACTTCATCGCCATTTCGAAGACACTCTGCGACTGTCCAGATTAGAAGAGCCTGACGATTTTCACTAAAGTGCTGAGGCACCTAGTGAAACCAACATCCAAAGTCCAAGACTACATACAGACATACAGCGTATAGAATCAAAGCCGGTAAATCCGCAAGGTCTTTCTCGTTGAATGGTTCGCATGTAAATGTTGCATAAAGTGTAATAGCAACAAAAACATGAATAATGTATATATTTTCACTTATAAATTCCCTGTTGACAACAGAAAAGATATTTTGCAATGTCAACGTCAATAAAAAATAAAACTAAAATGCAAGTGGTGGTACGCGAGAACACCAAAACAATGAACTAGTGATATCAACAAACCAAACGCAGCGCGGCTTCAGGATAATGATAATGAATACCAATAAAGTAAACTGCTGAGTAGTAGGTAAGCGCTTATGCTATATATAGCCCGCGGAAAAAAAACTGACCGATATCAACGACCGACAGAAAGATCGGAGGCTACGGCTTCAGGAGACTTTTTCCCCTAAAGAAATTTGAAAAAGGTTTTAGGTGATAACAGATCCAAGAATTGCTAACCCAGGGGTACCGTCCTTTTGACAACTACCCCGTGGAGAGGTGAATTTTTAGTGTCTCCATCTTGTGAATACCCGAAGTCTAAACAGGTGCAGATGTGAGAGAAACATTGATGAGTTTCACACTTTACCCCTTGACACAAGGCGTAACCCCAGCCACATATATTAGAGTATTAGAGAATTTATTTGGCGTATTTTAAATAATTACATTAAAAAAAATGCATGCAAGCCCAGGGCTTCTATGTGACATCAAAGTTCAATCACACTTCAGAATTCACAGTTCTGGGTTTCTTCTTTGTACATTTTCAATTCCAAATATTCAACCAAAAATATTTCAAATTTTGTGGAGCCAAATATATAATATAATATTCACGTTGATACTTTAGAAGTTCTAATCGAAAAAAAAAGAGAGACTCCAAACCAAACCCAATCGACCTCTTGGCTCGTCTTAAAAAACCAGAAGCTCTGATGTTGCAGACTAAAAGTAAGCAAGTTTTTTTTAAGATTATGGCTCTCGCTGGTTTGGTTCACAAATAAAACTGCGTAAAAAGTACCACAAATGTGTCTTTATTGCTTAATTTTATTGCCGTTCAATCCTCTAAATATTGACCAATTAATGGTCAAGCTGACTTGACTTTTTTGTTAAGAGCCGATTGGTTTTGGTGTGATTCCTTTCTAAAATTAGAACATACTACCGCGCAAACGCTTCGTTTCTTCCTCTATAAGTAATATAAATTAAAATAAAACGAACAAATGTTTTAAAATGGTATACCTACTGTAAAGGTTTTTTTATTACTCTTTTAGTTAAATATAGGATAGGTATTTAATAATTTTATAGGGGAATATAATGGACAATATTCATAATTATTTAAATCTTATATAACATATACTACACATGCAAAAGTATCTACTAAAGGTATTTAGTATTATTTACTCACTGTAATCGATGAACTATGAAGAGTACTAGCTGCTGTTTTTCTGCGATTACCAGGCGATGCGCCTAAACTTTCCGTTCCCCTTTTCTTCCAAGGTAATTGACCACTGCAAAAATAAAATTATATTTAAACCTAATTCTATTCATCTCACAAAATAGTTTTTACAGAAATGTATGTGATTTTGAAAATACTCCTAAATATCTACTGATTGTGTATTTTTATTACAACATAAAAATATTAAATGCTATTTCTTACATAATGTACCTGCAGCTTGCAGAGAGGAAAGATTTTGGGAGTGACATAGACCTCTGTTGTTGTTGATGTAATGAAGCCTGCTTACTTTTTTCCCCAGGGGCACTACCTGGCCGTGTAAGAATCTCCTCTCTAACAACTTCATCTTTGATTGTTGGTGGTTCATCCACGGGCGTAGAGGCTCCAGAACTTTTAACTGTTTTATTTGAACTTTTTGTTAAAGTCCAGTCAGATGTCGTCACATATACATCACTACTAGAGGAGGAATTACTGCAGTTTATATTTGGCGATGTTACACGAGACACTATACCCTTCGAACTAATCGGGGAATTCTTCTTTTCTACACAAATATCACGTTTGGACAAGTCGTTATTATCCTTAATGGGACTTGGTCGTCGTTCAATTTTATGTTCGCCGACTTCACTATATTCAGGTGTGTTATTAAGCTGAACTGATCTTCGTCCATGCATTAAAGTATTATGTGGACTGACAGACACTGTTGTCGGAACATTATGGACTGTAGTTTTTAGTTCATTATCAGTTCTTAGAGAACGTTTTTTGAATTGTTCTTTTCTAGTCCTTTCCATGGATGCTGTAATACTGCTTTCAATATTACTTTCTAAAGATCGTTGATGATTAGGATAGCTATGTGATACACGCATCATTGATGGTGCTATAGAATCAACTGTGTTTCTATGAGAACAGTTAGGCCAAAAACTACAAGTGTCAGATGTACAAGAAACTTCTCCTTGATTACTATATCCATATTTCGTATTTCCAAAATTAGGCACCGTTGTTCCCTGTTGTATTTTTTGTTTTTCTTTGTTAAAGTTGGGCAAGTAACACACATTAAATACATTACTGGTAGAAGATTTTGATGAATCTAACCTTTTTTCCTCTTTGCTATTACGATGCGTTAAAACAGGTTGTGTAGTATTTCGAGATTTATTGCCATACAAAATATTTGTCACTATTTCAGCTTCACGTATCAAGTCTTTGCTTACCAAATCTCGTCCTTCGAGTGATTGGGTTTTGTTATGTACTGGATGTCTCTCTAAATTACCTAGCTTTACTAGTAATCGATAATCTGCATGTTGTGGCGAATAACGACTCCGTATGCTAGTATCTCTTTGACCTAAATTAGCTTTTTTTTCTGGCAATTGCAAGCTGCGTGACCTTCTTACTCTTTGAAGTACTAGATCTTCAGGACTTGTCTTGTAAGTTTGATTGGTTTTGAGAGCTTGCTTTCTTGATGCTTGTAATGTACCTTGAGGTGATCTGGATGGGAATTCATTACAACTTGATGAAGATGAACTAGGTGAACTGGGCTGTTTATCAGATCCTCCTGGCGATCTACGTATTTGTGTTCTATGTGGCAACATACGTGTTGTACGATTTGTAGGGGATATTTTTTCTCGAATTTTATTATGCATAGATTCTGTAGAAGAGTTAGCTTGGAATGATGATACGACACTCAAATTTAAAGAAGAACTGTTATTATCTTCATCATCTGCATCTTCGTAAATGTCAATGGATGAATCTGTATTTTCAGAAAGCCTAGGCATAGCTTGTCTTGGAACATAGCTGTCTAGACTTCTAAATCCAAGAGATGACGAAGATGAAGAGGAAGATTCGCCATACTTTTGAAGAAATTGCGTTCGTCTGTTAGTTGTATTGACAGTATCTTCTAATGACTTGGTTTGAGGTATTTTTGTAAATCCTCTAGGTTTTTGTTCTATTGGCGAAATCTTTTTACGGTTTGATATAGGAGGAGGGGGAGGTGGAAGCGAGGATGGTAATGGCTTCCACTTTTCTTGGGGGGATGTTGGAGGGCTTGCATCACTATCAACAATTGCAGTAGACCTCGGTAAAAACGGTTGCTTCCCAAAGAAAGTTTTGCTTTTTGTTCCTTTGCTGTTTCTATCCTGAAAAGCAGGAGGTGGGCTTATTATAGGAGTTATTGACGGTGGTGAATATGATTCTGGGACAGGTATATTTGGCGAAGGGGTTTTATTTCTTTCAAAGTCTTTCCCTCGTATAGGAAGATACACTGGTCGTTGAGCTTCTATACTTTTATTAATTTCACTATATTTTCCTGGTTCACTTTTAAAATGATATTCAGCTAATTTCATGCCTGTCCTTCTGCTGCTGTTAGTATTTGGAAGAGAATCAACAGCTTTTAATTTAGGTGGGTAGTTTGTCCTACGATTTTCATCTAGAGATCTTTGTTGAACTTGAACCCAACCTGATCGACCTAGATAAACGCCATCTACTTCTCTGTCACACCATCGTACCGGTGATAATTCCCTATTACAAGAT
This sequence comes from Enochrus cinctus, assembly GCA_033557785.1. Taxonomy (NCBI): domain Eukaryota; kingdom Metazoa; phylum Arthropoda; class Insecta; order Coleoptera; family Hydrophilidae; genus Enochrus; species Enochrus cinctus. The sequence goes on from JAUIMW010000575.1 coordinate 5,882, forward strand.
GTGTTTAGGAACATTTCAGTTGAGTTTATTTCACTTCCAGCATGGAATCCTGCTGTGTTGTTGTATCTTTGATTACTGCCAAGTGATTGGTGCTTGGTTAATGCCGGCACAGTAGAACTATTTGATCTAGATGAACTTATTCTGGAATTTGTATTTGCAGGTGTGGTAAATGCCGATGTTGAATTAACTTCCCAAGGGTCAGAAGTACTTCTTAAGTGAAGCATAGCGGCAGCAGTTGCTCTGAAACGATAGTTATGTTAAATAGTAGTGTAATTTTGTATGGGTTAGTGTAATTGATATTATAATCACTCACCTACTAGAAGTAATATCAGATTCAGATATTGGACTAGGTCTAGAATCATTTATAGAAGAAGTCAAACGAATCGGCTCATCGGTCATCATGCGTTGTTGTCTTAGGCTACCAGTAGTTGCAGTAATACCTGTATTTCGAGATCCGCCAACGGAATCTCCTCTTCCTGTTGATGATTGTGATCGAGTCATATCCAGTACACTATCAATACTCCTCTGAAAATATAAAAAGTATACGTAGGTATTATGCAAATTTTTTAAAATATTCTTCAGAAACCGATAACGAATTTAAGAAAATATTTGAAATCGAGAATTTATGACGAATGCTCTTGTGTGAATTATTGCCCTGGTGAGTCACAATCACGAACAATAAATCTTCTGCAATGCAAATCTGCTGACCAGAAGGAATAACTGATGCTGTGCTTTAACGGCTGGAGTGAGTAGGTATACGAGAATTATTTTTATAGTTTTTAAGTCCTATTTTTGCAATATTTTTAATTTATTTCTTAAATAAACAATAAGTAACAGAAACAAGAACACCTTGCTGCTTTTGAGTACAATTTTGCACTCAGAGATGAAAGTTTAGATTTGGTAAGTTTTTCTGTACAGAAAATGTTAATAAGCTGTTTTTACTGTGTCAGCTGCAAATTGTTTGATACAAAAATCGACAAAATAATTGATTTCCAAGGAACGAATTTTTTCCTGTATGTAGTCCATTTTATTTCTTAATTTGTACATAAAAATGTAAAAATTATCAAAATAATATCTTTTGGCAGACTGGCCAGACAATGAAAGAGGCGGAGAATATATAATATATAATTCCCTGAAATGTACAACCTTATCTTTGTCTTAGCTCATTAACCAACATTGTAAATGTACACACATATTATCAATTTTTTCAATGCACCCCAGGCCTTTATGTCGACTATGAAATACGTTTTATTTCTGTTTCGAGTAAGAACTAGTCTTTCTAAATTATACCTGTTATATGGATCTGGTCATTTAACAACAATGATTTTTTTCATGCTCTATTTTTTAGCACAAGGCACTTAAAAAATAAATTAAAAAGCAAGTCATTGAAGGTAAGCTTTTACAAGGATTTAATTTGCATTTCAAGCTAAATCTATAAATAAAAATATAAAAGAAAAGTTTTAGTCTGCACAAAAACTATTGACATTGAATTAAAATACTAGTATATTTCTAGCTGGTCTTCAGTGTGGGGTTGCAAATAAATGTGTAGTTTTTAAAACATAAATACACTTTTCAGAGGTGCAAAATGAAGATTTCAAAAAATGCAGCAATATTCCAAACGGGAGCATATTAGGGATCGAAAAAGATGCGAAAGAACACAAGTGCCTTGTGTTCCTGATGACAAAGTCAAGCGCTCTGGTAGTACTGCGTATCAAACTATAAAACACTAATATTGGAAACAACTCCAAGATTTGTAATCATTTGAGCTATATAAATATATTAAAAGACTAGAAAGATACTTTCCAGAAAATGTTACAAATTTACACTTGGATGTATTTAGAGGCAAGCAACGACGGACTAAGCCGAAGTCAGCCCGAAAGGATCATGGGTCGTCCATCAACTGACGTAACAGATATGGTCAGCAAACAGCAGTTTATGGCTGGAACCTTTTGGTAAGATATGACTCAAGAAGTAGAATTAAAGAGCCTTAGAAATTTACTATTTTGATTAAAAGTACGTCGTGAGTAATACGACCAAAAGTGTTTAAAATGTTAAAATAGATTTAATGCACCTCCTATATCACGCAACGTGTTTAAAACCTCCGATATAGAAGGTAAACAAACTGGACACCGTCGATCTGTTACTCATTTCCGATTACGATGTAGTTCGGCGATCCCGTTAATCCACCGATTCTTATGAGTACAGATAAATTATTCTTATATGCAGTAATTTTGAAATAAATTCTTCTAAATGCCATAGGAAATTGTTATAATTATAAGAATTCAATATATTCTAGAATATTTAGAAGCTGGAAGAGTTAACAACGATTTTTATTTATTTGATACTTTCCAGAGTGTTTTAATTTTTCTTCTTTACCTTTTGCCGGATGTAAACAACCATTTCTTTAGCCGTCTATAGTTATCCATTACTTCAGTTTCCTCAATAAATTAAATCTATTAATGCTCAGTTTGTTGCTATTCTGGAGAAGAAGAAACATCTGAAAAATATCTCATTTCCAATTTTTTACTTATATTCATATTATTTAAAAAACGTGGTTTTCTCTACTGAACAATTTCACGCAGAAGGTAAATTTAAATCTGCATTACAAATAGTTATTACAAAGAGAACTCTTAACCATATGTTAAAATTAAAGGACGTTTCATTCTACTTCTGTGAAATATTATTTTAGAGTTGTAACAGTATTTATATTCTCATTAAGTATAATTTTGAAATATAAATGTTTTTATGTTAAAATTGAAACTTTCTATGGCAAAAATATATTTGTATATTAAAAACACGTTATTCCAGGAAAATTAAATTTGTCCCTGGTAAAAGAACTTATAATTTTTAATGTAATTTTTAAAATTGGAGTGCTACCACACCCAATTTTATGACGAAAGTTGTGTTGTGTATAATTTGACTTATTTTTTATCAGAAGTAAGTGATTAATTCTTATTTTAGAACTAAAAAAGGAATACTTTTAAATTACCACTATGTTTGCTAAATTTTTTACAATACGTAGCTAAATAAAAAAAATAAGAATTGATTTTTTAATACCATTTCATTTGTATAACTTCGTTAAAATCACAACAGTATTTCATGAACGCAACTCAAAAGTTTAAAGATTGACTAAATTAATAACGCCCACAGTGGCGCTTTCGTTTACCCTTTTGTTTGGATGTTATGTTTTAATTGAAATATAGAATGGTAAAAAATGAGCCAAGTGACGTTAAATTAAGTATATTACAGGGAATGTTGACACGCAATGTAGCGAACTTGTACAAATAGGAGTTTGCCCAGGTTAGAAGCGATGTGTTTTTTAATGAAAATTTGTTCCTGTAAATTCATAAGAAATGCCAGCTAAAATATTATTAATAAGTCACTTTAAAGATAAAGTTTTCATGTATTGAAAAAAATTACTGAGTCAAATTTCCTGTTTATATACATTTAGGATTTATATAACAGGCATTGCCATTGTAGGAGGCATCCCACGCATTGAAATATTGTATCGACCACCTCGGATTAATTTTAATGGTTTTTTGAAAATATATAGGTTTAAATCAAACTTTTTTTACAGCAGATTTCCCTTACAAAAGTATACTCTACTTAAAAAAGTTAAATTTTAATGTAATTATTTTGGCGGATTTACTAAAATCCCCTGGGGAATTATAAAAATACTTAATCAATTGTTGCATAATATAAATGGAGCAAGCTTTTATTCACTTAAACAAAGAAAAAAAAGTAATTATAGTTATAATTTCAGAAGAAATCCATCATTATTACGTTCGACAGAAACCATTCATATTCGTTTTAAGAAAAAGGGAAAATAAAGAAATTTCTTTTCTATAAAATAAATTGAATTTCTATCAAGTTCCAAAGAACTTTTAGAATTCTATAAGACAATAAATATTTAGTAGTTAGAATTTTTATAATATAAGAATGCTAATTTTTAATATATACAAATTTCTAACACGCGACGGTATGCAACCATTTATTGTAGTTGAATTTATAATTAGATCTGAGTAGTTGCCGTTGCTCATCGATAAAAAGGAAGTAAAGTGTCGCCTTCCTTCTTCCGTTTTAAGTTATAAGTTCTGTATAAATCATAATGTCTTAATCTCATCATAAGTTTTTCAATTTCTGCATGTGGAAAAGGACATTTATTTTCTTTGATTTACAGGTTCTTCGCTAAATACATAATTTAACTACTCGATCGCAAAAGAAATAATGTTTAACCGGAGCTTAAAAATATATTTTTGTTTTCACTAAGATTACTTCGAAAGCCTTTTTGAATGTTATGAAATTTAATACATGATCATAAAGTGTTTGATATCTTTAGAAATTAATATACTTTAGTCTTGCAAGAAATTTCAATTCAATTCACTTTAAATTTCTTATTAAAGTATCTTAATTTCCAAAGATGGCAAAAACTTTTCAAAGAAAAAGTTATTTGTTATTAAAAGTTATAATCAAATATGTAATACATATCAAAATTTGAAAGGACTTCATAATGTTAATTTCATTCTTATTTGTGAGAAAAGAGAAAGAGAACTTATTTTGTATAAAACTTATTTTATAAACTTGATTTGAAATTTATTTTAATTCTAGTGAAATATCAATTCCTATTTTTTTATTTCACGGAACGTAAAATCAAATGCACATGAATGATAATTAAACATCGGTTATATTTTTTATTATAATATGGGGCGTTTACGAAAGTAAACGTTCGAAAATCAAACTAATCAACTGAACTTAGCCGCAGTAACTACACATCACTTGATAATTACGAAAGTAGTGATTGTCAAATGGTTTGTTAATTTTTACTATTTAATAGAGTCAATCATATTACAGTTGATACTGCAAACATTGTATTTTATTTGCATAAAACAACTCTTAATCATTTGACTGAACGATCGGAAGCATTAAATTCCCATTTGGTCTTTTATGTTTATCAGTTACAGTTAAATATTCTAAACAGCAGACAAAGGTAATAACAAACAGCAAAAAAGTGAGTAGTAAGTAAAATAATTACGAAGCTGAAGAAAAGAGAACGTGTAACACTCACTTTAAAAAAAGTATAGTATAACCAAAACTAACTTATGTGTTTAAAAAAAAGGAATTTTTTTTTAAATGTCCAAAAAAACATACAACACAGAAATGATGTTAACAATAAGAAAAGAATTTTCCGGAGAATCTGGAAGCAAGAGCAATAAGAGAAGCAGAATTTCAAACTAGTGAGGCCAACAAATTGATATTCGTTTTTCATATGTTATGAAAAAACATCATCTAATCCAATACAACCATTCAAACAAGAGTTACAGCGGGAAATAATAAACAATCAGATTTATAATGTATAAAAATATATCTGATGGTCCCAGAAAAACCTGCTCCTGGCAGAAAATCAGGAAAAGCACGTATAAAATTTCTCGTGTGAACCAACACTACATGATACAAAGTTACGCCTCTTGTTATAGGACAAGCACAAAACCTTAGTATAAATGAGAGAATCGATAAATCTTTCGTTCCAAAAATAATTTCTCTTTCATTTTTAATCGCATTTATCTTAATTATAAAGCAAAAGGTATTACTTAAAGAACTTTACTTTTATAGTACAATTTAATGGTATATAGCGGTAATATTATTATCATGTATGAGTCCTTATGTAAAGCATTACTTATACAACCAATGGATATTATGAAATTGGTGTAATTGTAACTTGTGATTCTTTGCAATCTTAATGTTGGTACCAAAAATTGGTACTAAAATTGTTAGTTCTGAATTATTTTATAATGCAAAAAATAAAGTACAACAAATACTAAACTGAAGAAAATTTTAAATATTAATGTTTAGAAACTATCAAATTTACATCGACGCCAGAGACAAGTAACGAAGGCATATGGTCGTACCAATTTTTATCACTATCTGGGGGTGTCACAAAAATCAGCTGTTCTTCCGCCCTCTTACAATGAAACCAGAAAACAAGCCTTTCCCATCTTTTGGCTCCTGTAGGTTAATCTAAAATTTCGTAAAACATGTTTATCAACATGTTGTACACTGAAATAAATCTATTGCACCCTAAAAGTGCCTATGTATGTCAGCATGCATGGAATTCACTATGACCCATTTACTAAACCAATACAATTTTGAACCTGTCGAAACTTGTCATCGTTTGACTAACATATTATTCTGTTCATCGCCAACTTTCGCAAATATCGAATGCATTTTAATTAGTACTCATAGAAGATTAATATAGATAATCAGTAAAAACGTGCTGTGCTGTATTTTTTATTTTCGTGTGGTGGATCTGCCATGTCTGCAGCGATAAAAAATTAATAGTGTAGATGGTGAACACACTATTAGTGTAAGGACTACCCAGAAATGATTAAAAAAATTTAAAATTGGAGAAATAAGCATTGATGATGAACCCCGTTCAGAACGTCCTGTTAAGAGGCATGTCTTGCAGCACATTTACATTTGTGAAGTTATTTCTACATCGATTTCGATCTGGTTTTCAACATTTTGTTTAGAATTGAATACTTTTTAACGGAATCGTTTAAATAAATTATTTTTTTAATTACTTATGTAATACGTAAAATCGATTTTAAAACAAAATATCCAAACTTTAAAATTTGTCCAGAACCACGAATTCATTTGGCAAGGTCGCAACGGGTAGGCATCTACAATTTTAGTGATTCTTATTGTGAATTGTATTATCCCAGTTGTAGTATTCACAGTGCCGAAATTTAATACGAAACCTTGTTTTAGGAAAAACACTTGTTTTAACTAAACAACGTGTAAGTCGGCGGTTATTAATGAGAAGGTAAGACATTTCTTATTTTGTTATCCATTTTCCAAACAAAATAATATTTAAAATATACAATTGTAAAAATGTAAAATAGTTTAAGAATTCAAAACTTTCCGTTTATTCATCAACAGATATATTTTTTAATATTTTATATTTTATTTTTATTTAGTTACTAATTACTTGACAAAATAATTTCTGCAAAACTTTACTTGCAAATTATAGAATAATAATATGAATAATTATTATATTATATTATATAATTATATATTAAGAAACACAATATTGAAAATTTCGAATCGTTTCTATTTAACAATCAAGGTAGCCTGAACTCAAAAATCATACTTACAATACCGTTCGAAACAAGAATAAAAAAGATAATTTATCGAGATAGATTTTAGGTACCACATCATCTTTGGTGCGATTGTTGAATCAGTTTTACGCACATTTAGACCACTTTTACATAGAGTTTAAGTTTCCAGTTTAACTGACTATAACACGTTTAGTAAAGGCACATATAAATATGTGGTAAAGCAGAAGCACCTATACTGTACGATTATTCTATCGAAAGTGCATGTCTAGTAACTTTAGTTACTCTTTATGAAAGCGAATGGAAAATATATAATATTTTTCGGGTTCAGTCGATGGGAAGTTGTGCAGAAACGTATTTCTGGATTTCGGAATTTTGAAAATTTTGATAATATTTTTTAGGTAATTTTACCAGACCTCGTGTCAAAAAGATATTGACAAACAAAATTAAGATGTGGCCACCACACTTTTATTTTAATAATTTAAATAAAAGTTGTCTAAAGGTACGACGCAAACAAAAAAAAATCTTTTTAATTTTTCTTCAAAAACTATTTTGCAAAAAAAAATTTAAAAAAAATTTTCAAAGCGACAGACATTTTTAAAGAATATTCCATATTAGCTCGAATATAAGACGAAACCATTTTTTTTTTATATAAAAAGACATTAAAAAATATTTTTTTATGCCCCGGCTATAAGACAACATGCAGTTTCTTAAAAACTATTTATTAAATAGTGCAAAAAAAAACATAAACTTGAAAACATTCGCAATCGTCTTTTTTAATCGTCAAGTGCCGGTTGCATCATCTTCATCAGCACTTTCATCATTGACAATTTCTTCTGGTTCACTATCCTCACTTGAGTCAACATATTTGTGTTCCATCCTCAAAATATCATCCTCAGTGCAATCAATGGCGTTGGAAATGCAACACTTTTTAATACTTAATGCTTCCTTCCTCAACTTTAGACCGAGCACAAGGTTTCTTAGTTTCCCGGTTGCAGTAGACGCATGATCATTTGCAAGCATCTAATTTGTATAACTGATTGTTTAAATTTGTTTTAAATGTTGCTTATTGACCACCACATCCAAAATTTGTAGCTGCGATGTCACCCCATTCGGCAATAGGTCTAAATCGTAATTTAGTCTTCTAATTTCCTTTTTGGTTAGCTTCGATACATAACCTTTAAAGGTATCTAAAACAAGCATTGATTTGGTCGTAGATGTTTTTGTCAATCTTTTTTCTCGGACCCCAACAGTTATGCCAGGAGGGAAATATTCTTTTTATATAGTTTTTCGTTTCAGAATTATATATGGGGGCAGTTTAGTCCTATTAGTATGTACTGCCAGCATATCTGTTAATCTAGATTTTTAGTTTCCGGTCGTTTTAACTAAAATCTATTTTTTACCTTTCTTGTTATCGGCATACCAAAGTTAACTGGTGTTTGATCAGCATTGAAAAATAAATGCAGAGGATAGTTCTCAAACTGATCATATGCCGTTGAAATGAAAAGCTTTTAATCCATAGTGGTTCGTCTTCTTTAAGATAAAGCAAAATTCGCATTATTTGCCAGCACCAACCGATAAAAGCTTTAAAGTTATCTTTAAATAATTTAATAAAAATTTAAATAGAAATTCAATTATATCGACAAATTATTCATTAATTACTTAATTTTTATCGCACAATGATATTGTTTTAATTAGTGTGCAGTTGAAGGATTGGCGGAAGAGCCTAGCACTTTCATATTTTCAAAATTTGAAGAAATAAAATTTGTATAACACAATTCATTTTGTGGCCAATTTTCGCAAACTTTACTATTTTTTAAATCATTTAATGCAATAAATTTTGATAAACGGAGGGTATGAGGACCTTAACCATTGTATAAATGTATAAAACTGTGTAAAAATGATCAAAATCGGTTGTCTGATAAATTAATTATGAAAGTTTGGTAAAATTACAAGAATTATTCCCCATAAGACTATTGGTGTCTTCACTTTACAAAATATTGAAAGGGAGGTTCGTTTTCTTGCAGTATTGTTTATACTCATATGTGTTTTTCTATTCTAATTATACATGTATTACATCGTTCCTTTTCTTTTTCAGGTGAAAACAAAATAATGAATATTAAAAAATATTCTTTTTTAATTTATAGAAAAAAACATTATTTAATTTCCAACCACTGAGGGAATTATTTAGGAAAATATTTGTCGAATGGAATGATCATTAACCTATGAACGCATCAGCAATGCATCGAACGTGCAAAATTGGATAATAAATGGGAGATATAATAATTAACAAATTTAAATGGCAACCACCACACGTATAATTGTTAGCAAGATATCAATACATACTAATTCATGTTAGTTATATTTTATTAATTTCTTGTCGATTGTTAAACTAGAATATATTTTAATTATTCTATAATTTTTAACCATTACCCATGGTTTGACAACATTGCTCGCACAATAAATATATTTAAGATTATAATAAAAATCTAATTCAAACTATACTTCGTCAATCAGATATACACATAAAAATAAAGGAAATGCCCTCTATGTTATTTGTTTATTATTTTATTTAAAATGTATTTGAAGCATATTATTCTGTTTATTTATAGATTTGCTTTCTTTACAATAATCTGTTATTTGGCATAGCCAATTGCATTCGAAAATTCACCATGTAGCTAATGTAACTAATTATCAATTCCCAATTTTAAGGAAATTTACATTTGCAATTACATGTATTTGCAGTATAATACGTGAAAATATTATATATTTTCAGTTACTTGCCTCGAAAATGCCATTTTAATTTTGATAAAATCTATTTGTACTTTATAAAATATTACAATTTTTGCTGTACTACACAAGTGCATTGTAACGTACATGTCTAACATAGATAAGTTTCACTAGGGATTTTATTTCACAAATCAATTTACATAAAAGATTCATAATAAAGATGTTTATTATGTGGGTAAATAAAATAGTCATACTTGAAACTTTTGACATATAGTTAAAGCAGATTTCATTTTACCGCCAAAGGGTAAAAGCAAAAATTGTATACGGTAAAAGTCGAGCAAATTCAATCATTGTAATTCAAATAGGCGATTAAGATATTTACATCTTGTGATGTTTATTGTTACTTGTGTATTTCTTGCATGATGGCGCCGCGCCGTGTCGACCTAGTGGCCGCACTGCACTCTCCCACAGCCCTGCTTCGCGGCGAAACGCGTTTTCGATCCAATGGCCGCACATACATTTGATTATGTCTATATTTTTATAAAATTTCCTCTCCGTTCTGACCCAGTGGACGCCCTCTTTATACAAACAACAGACTTGTTTAACAAGTGCATAGTTTTATTATGGTAGTGGAACTAAGATTTTTTGCTCTAAACGTAAACACTTTTT
>JAUIMW010000576.1:0-16387 GCA_033557785.1 Enochrus cinctus
CTCAAGGTAGTACTGTTGCTGTTTTTGATGGTACTTTTGTTGTCGAGCCATTTCTTATGGGCGTTGGAAATTTTTTTAATGATAGGTTTTACCGACGAGGACTTTTGGTTAGCTGAGAGCTTCAGAGGAGATTTTATGGTCATTGACATTTTGAGTTTTTTTGCTTAAATTTTGATCGGTGCTACTTTAAGTTTGTTTTAAATTATCATTTCTTTTTGGTTGCTTTCACTCTGTTTGTCGTGTGTTGTGGCGCATTCTTCATGCTGCTTGTCTCCTTTGTTCTTTCTTGTTTTTTGCTCACGTTTGACAACTTTTCACTCACGTTTTTTTAAATATTTAAATAAGAACCTGAATAATCGTAAGAATTATTTCAAACATTATTTTTATTTACTTTTTTTTTAATTTGCTGTTATGGTTTTGCAATTTTTGTTTATAAATTTTTGTACGTATGTTTTTTTGAGATGAAACTCTGATTCAACTGAGCTTTAGTATCATGGAGTTATAATTAAAGATATGTTGTCATATATAGTTAACTAAGAGAACCCAGATGACAAAGTACAAGGAGAACATTTAATTAAAAAGAACCACGAGGGTCTGGAGAACATAGAATGTCCTTCAGGTGTCCCGCCATCTACTAACTCTTTATTGATAATTAAAAATCATTAGCCATATATTACACGTTGTTAAACTAATAAGAAGTTATTTAATACATTAATAAAAAAAGTATGCAAAATTTTTGTGCGTATGTTTTTTTTGGGATGAAACTTTGATTCAACTGAGCTTTAGTATCATAGAGTCATAGTTAAAGATATGTTGTCATATATAGTTAACTAAGAGAACCCAGATGACAAAGTACAAGGAGAACATTTAATTAAAAAGAACCACGAGGGTCTGGAGAACATAGAATGTCCTTCAGGTGTCCCGCCATCTACTAACTCTTTATTGATAATTAAAAATCATTAGCCATATATTACACGTTGTTAAACTAATAAGAAGTTATTTAATACATTAATAAAAAAAGTATGCAGCTGACAGGGCACCTTGAGGGCATTCCCAACCCATGATATCTTTTATTTTTATACTTGACCACTAAATTCTTACTGAAATTTCAATTGGCATTCTCAAATTGAAAAAAAAAATTAAATACAACGTAAGAAGGGAGCACCAGGGGATTTAGGGGATATGGAATGTCCACCAGGTGCTTCGCCATGAATTGATTTTTATTAACAAGGCAGAGTATCTGGATGACATTCCATATCTCCCAAACTACTTCAACTTGAAATTGACTTTACATTCTTAATTTGGCATAGAAAAAATACGGCGTAGGAGGGAATAATGGAACGTCCTCCAGGTGCTCCTTTCTTACATTGTATTTAACTTTACACTAAATGAAGGAAATTAATGTAATTGAGTCTAGAGAACATGGAATGTATTAGATGAGATCTAGTTGTAACGGAATACCTGGAGGACATTCAATGTCCATAGAATGTCCCCCAAGAACTCCGCTATCTGCGATCTTCTTAGAGTATTATCGAGATATACCAATAAATTAGATATTAATGACAGAACTTGATTATATTCCTTGTTAAATCGGTGAACGTCTGTCCATTGGAATAGAGTAAAAAAATATGATAATAGAAGGGCCACCAGAGAGTCTGGGAAGCATGTAATGACCTCCAAGTACTACGTTATCTACGTTCTTCTCATCGGTTGGTTAAACTCAAGATTTTTAAATAAATTAGTAGTATGTAGATTAGAGTCTACCTGCAGAGCATTCCATGTCCTCCAGATCTCCTGATGGTCCTTCTATTATCTTATTTTTGCTCTATTGTTAACTGATTTTCAATAAATAAAAGAGAAATAAAAGGTAGACATTGAATGTCTTCCAAGTACACTGTTGTTAACGTACTAGTTTATCTCATTGAATCAACAAAAAAGACCATGGTTTTCTTTTTATTAGTATGTTAAACATATGGTTTCATGTTTTGTTGTTCAATAAGAAGTACGTAATGACAAAGAATCTTAATTGCATGGAATGTCCTCCGGACCCTCTGGTGTTCAATGTTTTATCAACTTGCTTATTAAAAATTAAAAGTTATGATAATACTAACAATTTATTATGTACATAGTACACCAATATGAAGAAAGTAGAGAGAAAGTAGAGTTTTAAAAAAAGCAAAAGCATTAAAATTATATTTAGGATATAGAATGTCCTCCAGGTGTCCTGACATCAACGTATGCCTTTCTGAGTACAGAAAGTTATGATAACCTTAACCACATGCTACACATTGTTTAAGAAACAAAGGATGCAAATTGAATTTCTAGCTAAAGTAGAATAAAAGACGTAATTGGGGAACACTGAATGCCACTCAGGTGCTATGTCATTTACGTTATTCTTATTAGACATGGAATGTCCTCCAGTTGTTCCATACATAATACATGAATCTAACACTAATAACCCCTCTAGTGTTACCATGATTTTTATACTGTACTGAACTATTTTCCAATTTAAGAATGTAACTTGAAATTCGAATAAGAATTTAATGTTGAAATAAAAAAATAAAAGATGCCATGGACATGAAATGACAGGTGCACTCACAATAATGTACTTCTTATTAGTGTGTTAAACAACTTCTTATTATTAATCACTATTAATATCAATAAGAAGTTGGTGGGATACCTGGAGGACATTCCATGTCCCCAGCCCCCCTGGTGCCCCCTTGTATGTAATTATAAAAATGGAAAAAACTTTTTATGGCCGAATTTTCATAAAAATCATTCCAGGTCTAAAATGGGACAAAAGTCGATATTATACCATACACTAGTCAGGGAATCAAAAAAAAAATCACAAAAAAAAACATTCTTCTTCTTCAATCTTTTATGTTATTTTTTACTTTATTCTAATAGAGGGATGTCAACTGATTTTTAATAAATAAAAGCAAGAACCACCAGGGGGTCTGGGATGAAATGTCCTCCAAGTACACCATCGTCGACGTACTTCTATCTAGTTTAAGAATCTTGATAATACAATTTGACTGTATGTAAGAATGGAGTACCAAGGGATGTAGGGGACATGAAACTTATTATATGCAAATAAAAAAAATACGATGAAAGTGGAGGGTCGTTAAACGTCCTCCATGTGCTCCTTTCTTACGTTATATTGAATAATTTATCAAATAAAGAATATAAATAGAATTTTTGAAAACAATCTAATGTTGAAGACTAATTTCTAAAAAAACATAGGAGACCAACATGGGCTCTTGAGGACATTCCATGTCCTCCATACAACGTTTAACCTTTGACTGGTGTTATCTTATTTGCAATCCATACGAAATACGTAGATGTCAGAGCACTTGGAAGAATGAAAATGCAACCTAAAAAAAGGCATGAAATGTCCTCCAGTTGCTTCGTCATGATCTAATTTTTTATTAGTAAATAAAAATCTAAATAACACTGACTATTTACGTGCGTAATACATTAATATAAAGAACCTGGAGACCACCAGGAAGTGTAGGGGACATGGAATGTCCTCCAGGTACTCCGCTAACTCCAGGTGCTCTGCCATCGAGGTAATCTTTAGCAGTTAAGAAATTATGATAACGGATAACGATTCTATTGCTATATTCTTCATATTGGAATGTTATGTCATAAATTGTTAGTGTTGTCATGACTTCTAATTTTCAATAAGTAAGTTGATGACGGAGTACCTGAGGGACATTCTATGTCTCCCGGAACCCCTAATTTTTTTGTATTGTCTTAATTTTAAACCAGTATTAGAACGTTACTAGGAATTCAATTTACATTCCCAATCGGAAATGTAATTTAATAATATCCTCCAGATCACCTGTTGTCTCTTTTTTACATTATATTTAAAGTTTTATAATCTGATATGCTAAATATGTGGTTAAATTCGTTTTTTAATTAATCTAGTATCCAAACTGGAAGACATTCCATGACCCCTCCTCATACAGGTGGTCTTTTTTTAAAGGAAACACTAGGGATAAATGAAATTTCATTCAGTTACTTCGCCATTTATATAATTCTTATTAAAAATTAAAATTACTAGCCATATTACACACAGTTTTATTCACTAATAAGAAAATATTGATCACACTAAAAATAAGAACGTTAATGATGATTAGCCTGTAAGATATTTCATGTTCCCTTGTCCAGCTGAGGCAAGGATGATATTCGAAATATTATTGTGAAATCAAATTTAAAACAATATAAAACAGTGACCACCAGAGGGTCTGGAGGACATTCCATGTCATTCAGGTTCTTTGTCATTACACTCCTTTTATTACGTACAACTCATTGACTGAATAAAACAACAAAACAAAAAATACTAACCATACGTTTAACATCTTGAGAACATTCAACATCCGTGGTCTTTTTTTGTTGATTGAATTATAGCATTAAAAAAGATTTTTATTAAAAAAAAACTTGACTGTAAAAGAATATCGGACATGACACGGACCTGGATATCATTCCATGTACCTCAGACGTCCTACTAGAAATTTATTGTTTTTTAGATGTGTTATATATGCTATCATGGCTTTTAATTTTCAATAAGTAAATTGATACAGAGAACTTGGAAGACATTCCATGTCTCTCACATCCTCTAATGAACATTGCTTTATATTGATTTAATTTTAATTTTTTAGAATGTTACTAGAAATTCAATTTTTAATTGTTGATGAGAACTAGGTAATGGAACATCTGGAGGACATTCCATTTCCCATTTTCCCATTTCCCATTTTCCCATTTTTACATTGTATTTAAATTTTCCTAATTTTAAAAACCATTTACGTTTTTTTATTTGATATGTTAAACACATGGTTAACGGTAAACTCGCTTTTAATTTCGACAACCTGGACCTGGAGGGCATCTCATGTTCCCCAATTCCTCTCATAACGTTGTTATGTAATTCTTGGCATGTATTATATTTTTTCCATATAAATTTTTGTTATTGAATTTTCTTGCCAACATAAAGAAAATCCACTAAATTTAAAAATTTGTGTTAGATTTTTTTTTGTTGGAATTAGAGTTTATATAAATTCATAATTTTGCAGTTTGTTTTTTATCAAATCTGTTAATATGTTCTTAAATGAATATTTATACATTGGCAAATTTTCTAATGTTCACTATTTTATTTTTATTTCAGCGTAAGAAGATCCATCAAGGGTTTTGGAATATCCTCCAGGCACCTCACTAACTATATTTAATATAGTAATAAAAAGCAACCAAGTACTTCTTATGGAAAAAAATTTAAAAATAATGATAATATTAGTTGTATGTTATACATTGTTTAACAAACTAATAAGAAGTTGTTTAATACATTAATAAAAAGTACGTAGTTTTCAAAGCTCCTGGAATGTCTTCCAGATTTTCTATCATCTATTTTATCAGTGTGTTAAACAACTTCTTAGTTTGTTGATCAACGTATAGCATATAGCGAATATTATCATGATTTTTGACCAAGGAGTATTTAGATAGCAGATCACCTGCAGGTTCCCAATTTAAGAATGTTACTTGAAATCCGAATAATGCTGAAGTAAAAAATTAAAATATGCCATGGCCAGGGAATGCCCTCCAGGTGCTTTGACAACTACGTTTTATTAGTGTGTTAAACAATTTCTTATTAGTTTGTTATACAATGTATAACATATGACCTATATTGTCATGATCTTTAACTATCAATAAGAAGTACATAGTTCCTCCTTGGTGATTCTTCTTAAGTTGTATTTAATTCTTGTTAAAAGTAAGAATAGTTATTGGATCCAGGTTCTTTGTCAACTACGTTATTATTATTTATGAGTTAAACGACTTATTTAACTTATAATAAAAAGTACGCAGGTGTTGAAACATTCCATGTTTCTCAGATGTTCTAGTATTCCCTTTTTACAGTTTTTTTTTTCAATAGACAATATGTGTTAATGTTTTAATAGTTGTTTTGTTCAATATTAGCAAATTTTTGAATGTCCCATTACGTCCCTGTTACGATAATACTAACCATATGTTTCAGATTATCATCGTAACAAGAAGAACATAGATAACAAAAACCTGTAAGATAATCCATGTTCTCACACTTTCTGGTTGTCTTTTTATGTTTTTTTTTAATTCTACTTTTACATGTTGACCGTTTATGTCCCATCTTGCGTTAGACCTATGCATGGGTAGAAGCAAAGATGTAGAAAGAAAGCCAGAAGCGAGGACCCACTTAATTATATTCCAAGTTAAGAATGTAATTTGAATGTACAATAGGATTCTAATTGTGAAGCAAAATTTAAAACAATATAAAATAGAGGTCATAAGTGGATCTGGAGGACATTCCATGTCCTTCAGTTTCTTTAATCATTACAGTCTTCTTATTAGTGTATTCAAAAACTTATTGGAGTGTCCAATGGAAAAATTTTAAACAACATAAATAAACTAATAAAAAAAGTATATCACAAGTAATCTCGAGAACATTCTATATCAAACAGACTCCCGAAGGCCCTTCTTTGGTTTTTTTTTTTAAATTCTATTACATCGTTCTTCATATTGGAATGTTTATGTACATAAGTGCTATCACGACATCTAATTTTCAATAAGTACGTTGATGACAGAGCACCTGGAGGACATTCCATGTCTCTCAAACTTCACTAATAAGAAATTACTAATCATAATAATAAGAAGAACATAGATGACATTTAATGTCTCCCACATCCTCTAATGAACATTGTTTTAATATTGTTTTAATTTTAACCCTGCATTAGAATATTACTACCCCAGGTCATCATCAAAGTTTGCTATCAAATAGTTGCAGCTAAGATTCTATGTTCCCCAATTATGTTAAAGGTCATCATAACTTTCTATAGCCAAAAAGATAAACGTTGATGTCATGACACCTGGAGGACATTCTATGTCTAAATATAACAAATACAAGGTTTAGGGAACATGTCCATCAGACCCTTCTTTTGCTTTTTTTAATTCTACTACTACTTTCTTCATATTGGCATGCTATCTACATAAATTGTTAGCGTTACCATGACTTTTAATTTTCAATAAGTAATTTGATGACGAAATACCTGGAGGACGTTCCATGTCTCTCAGTCTCTAGAAGTTCCCCTTTTACACCGTTTGTTGTTTTACTTCGGCATTATAACGTTGAGATGTAATTCTTGGTATATATTATTTTCCTCCATATAAAGTATTATTATTGATATATTAATGAACTAATAAAAAGCACGTAGTTAGGGCGCTTTATAATGACTTTTAATTTTTAATAAAATTAAGTTGACGATGGAGTACATGGGGACATATCTCCCAGATCCTCTAATTGTGTCAATTCTAAGCCAGTATTAGAATGTTACTAGAAATGAAGAAATAATTGTGAAGAAGACTGTTTAAAAAACAAAAGGGAGGCCAGCTTGGAAGTAAAATCCAGGGCACTGTTAAAGAAATTCATAAATTAGGAGTAGTACTTTAGGTAAGTCAACGCGTTAAAATTATTGTTTTCTAATTTAAAAATAATTTATACAGTAACACACCTGAAAAAGATATAGTAACAATCTAATGCCAAGTAAAATTTAAAAAAAAACAAATTAAAAAAAGGAAGTACCAAGAGGTCTGCACATTATTCTTGTCAGTAACCAATATCTAGATTCATCATGATTATAAGAAGAATGTAAACAGTAGAGCACCTAGAAGACATTCCTTATCCCCCAGACCTCATGGATTGCTTCCTTCTTATGTTGTATTTAATTTTGTAGTATTATATGGAATGCCTTTCAGGTACTATGTCTTACAAATTTACATTTTTTTAAATTATATTCAATTCTATTCCAAACAGAGACCATAGATTGAATTGATAGTAACAATTAAACGCTTAATTAAAAAAATATAAAAAAAGAAGCACCAGATGATTTGGAAGACATGGAATGTCCTCCAGGTACTATGCCATGTACGTTATTCGCATTAGTGTGAAAAATTTTAGCATATGGCTGGTTTTATCATGATTTTGAATAGTTGACTAAAAGTACATATATAGCAGAGTTTATTTTTTTAACCAGGAGTTATATGATAACGGAACACTTGGAGGACATTCAAAATCCCTCAAACTCACTGATGCTCTTTTATTCGTTGTATTTAATTCTATTTCAAGTTAAAACGGTTAGAATTGAATTTCTAAGCAACGTACAAAACATGTAAAGTTATTTATTTCATGATTTGTTATTTAATTCAGACAATAAGAATTATGTAGATTCTTCAGACTTTTTGTTCATATATTTAACATATCTAATGCTGAAGTAAAATTTTAAATAGCATAAAGGAGACCACCGGAGGGTCCGGGGACAAGGAATGTCCCAATATGTTACGATAATACTAACCGCAAGTTTCAGATTAACATATTAATAAGAAGAAAATCGATAACAAAAACCTGGAGGACATTCAAAGTTCTCACAATCTGTGGTTGCTTTTTTTTATTTTACTGATCATATTCCAAATTAAGAATATAATTTGAATGTATAATAACATTCTAATTGTTAAACAAAATTTAAAACAATATAAAAGAGTGGTCATCAGTGGCTATGGAGGACATTCCATGTCCTTCAGGGTATTTATTCATTACAGTCTTCTTACTAGTGTATTCAACAACTTATTGGCGTGTCCAAAGGATATGTAATGTTCCCCAGGCGTTCTGTAGTCTACGTACTTCTTAGTGACTGATGCTAAGACATTAAAATAAAAAATATTCCTACCAAATAGCATCAGATCTTTCTTTTTTAAAATTCTACTTTAGCTAGAAATTCAATTTACATCCTTAGTATCTTAAACAATGTGTAGCATGTGGCTAAAGTTAGCATAAATATTTTTAGTTAAAAGATATCAGGACACTTGGGGGACATTCTATGTCTTGTAGATAATAAATACGAGGTTTGGGAGACATGGAATGTTCTCTTATCAATAAGAAGAATTCATAATTTTGCAGTTTGTCCTATATTTAATTTAAAATGAATATTAAAACATCAGATATTTGTTGAAAATTTGAAAAAAATTTATTGATAATTAAATCACGTGTATAATAAAAATTTGTTGTTTTTATTTTTAATTATTATATTATATTTTTTTTTATTCTACTACTGCTTTCTTCATATTGGTATACTATGTACATAAATTGTTAGTATTATCATAACTTTTAATTTTTAATAAGTAAGTTGATGCCGAATTACCTGGGGGACATTCCATGTCTCCCAGATCCCTAAGTTGTCTCAATTGTAATCCAGTATTAGAATGTTGCTAGAAATTTAATTTACACTCTTAATTGGAAATGTAATTGAATTAAATGTAAAAAATAAACTCCAGGGGGTCCAGAGGTTATGGAATGTTCTCCCGCTGTCGATACGGACATTCAATGTTCTTCAGATCGCCTGCTATCTCTTATTTAATTTAAAACAATATTAAACAGTGACCAGACCAGAGGGTCTGGAGGACATTCCATATCATTCAGGTTTTTTGTCATTATACATTTTTTTTATTGAATTAGAGATGTTAAAAAATATTTATCATTAAAAAAGTCAACTTTCCTTGGTATTTCTAGGGTTAAGTAATTCTCTATTAAGAAGAACGCATACTACTTTAACTTGAAATTTAATTATATTCTTAATTTGGCATAGAAAAAATACGACGTAAGAAGGGAGGAGATAGTGAAACGTCCTCCAGGTGCTTCTTTGTTACGTTGTATTTAATTCTGTACCAAATGAAGAGAATTAATATAGGTGCCAGGAAGAATGTTTAAAAAACATAGCTTGGGCTCTTCAAACAACTTCTTATTAGTTTCTTAAACAATATGTAACCTGTGGTTAGTGTTCCTCAAATTTCAAGATGATCCATTTATTGTTCTAAATTCTTGGTAAAAAAAAACACTTTTAACATTTTTATTTTGGAAAAGAATTACGCGAGAAGGAAGCACTAAAGGGGCTGAGGGGCATGGAATGTCTTTCAGGTGCTATTTACGTACTTTTAGTTAAGTATTAGAAATCAAGGTAAAACAAGCCATATGTCAAAATTTATCAAACTAATACGAATAAGGTAGCACCTGGAGGACATTCCAAGTCTCCAAACCACTCGGTGCTCCTTCTTATGTTTAAAAAGTTATGTTGGATTCTCTTCTTCAATTGCATTTCTGATTTCCTCGAACAGTTTTTCTATTTGCTCATAGTTTATTTAAATTAATAATTTTACGAGAAATTCAATTACTATTTTTGCTTACTACTTCTTACTACTCTCTGGGGAAACATAGAATGTCCTCCAAGTGTACATACTTTTAGTCAACTATTAAGAATCATGGTAACAATAGCCATATGTTAAAATTTATCACACTAACACAAATAAGGTACATATACATGACGTAGCACCTGGAGGACATTCCATGTCCCCCAAACCACCTGGTGTTCTTTATTTTGTTTTAGTTTGGTATAGAATTGAATATAATGTCCAAGACATAGCACCTGGATGACATTCCATATAATAAATACATCTAGGGGCTCTATTATCTACATATTTCTTATCAATAAATGTATTTGTAAACAAACACGTATTCTTTCTACGGATTTCTTTCTTCTTAGATAGTACAGCTCCCGAAGGGCATTCCATGTCTCCTTCAATGGATATTTTTTGCAATATATTTGACTTTTGAAGTTTAAACATATTAAACTTAATTTTTTAATCCTCAAAATAAATTTGTGGGTTCTACAAACTCGTAGGTGGTTTTGTAACTTAAGAATGTTGATTGAAATCTTAGTAAGAACTTAATGCTTAGTAGAATACAAAAAAATAAGAAAAGGTAATGGACATAGAACGTCCTTCAAATTAGAAGCAGATTTTTCAGTCTTTCTGATCATATGTTTAACATATCTAATGCTGAAGTAAAATTTTAAAAGCATAAAGAAGACCACTGAAGGGTCCGGGGACACGGAATGACCCAATATGTTACGATAATACTAACCGCATGTTTCAGATTAACACTTAGATGACAAAAACCTGGAGGACATTCCATGTTCTCACAATCCCTGGTTATGTTTTTTTTATGTTAGTGATTATATTCCATAATGTGAAGCAAAATTTAAAACAATATAAAAGATTGACCATCAGTGGCTCTGGAGGACATTCCATGTCCTTCAGGGTCTTTAATCATTACAGTCTACGTATTAGTATATTCAATATCTTAAGGGAGATGCAATGTTCCCCAGGTGTTCTGTAGTCTACGTACTTCTCATTGACTGATGCTAAGGCATTAAAATTAAAAATGTTCCTACCAAATAGCATAAGATCTTTCTTTTTTTTTAATTCTACTTTAGTTAGAAATTCTATTTACAACTTTGGTTTCTTAATTCTTTTTCTTAATTTTTTTTCCTTAATAATTCTTCAATGTGCAGCATGTGACTAAGGTTAGCATAACTTTTTATAGTCAGCAAGATATATGATATCAGGACATTATGTTATATATATGATATCAGATATATGATATCTGGAGGACATTCTATGTCCTGTAGATAATAAATACGAGGTTTGGGGGATATGGAATGTTCTTTTATCAATAAGAAGTATGTAGGTGTATGTTTGTATTGTATTTTCTTCTTCAGTTGCGTTTATAATTTCCTCGAATTCATAATTTTGAAGTTTCTTCTATATTTAATTTGAAATGAATATTAAAACATTAACAGATATTATTTGTTGAAAATTTGAAAAAATAAAAAATAATTTTTTATAAAACAAAATATCAACTTCTTTTAAGGTCTGAAAAAAATCTCTAGCAGAATGATACTTTTGGTAGCCTCGTTGCAATTATTTATTTATTTTTTTTTAATCAAAAATGTTTTATTCCGAAATACACCTGGAAAAGGTGTAGAAGTGCTGAAGTAAAATTTTAAACAACATAAGGGAAACCATCAGAGGTTCCGGAGAATCTATGTACTTCTCATTGCCTGAATTAAATAACAAAACGTGAAACAGAGAATTTTAAGCAATAAATTCTTAGAATTCAATTAACATTCTTAAGTTATAAAACCAACTACTTCCTACTACCAACTCCTCCATTAAGAGTTTGTAGAACCCACAAATTACTTTTTAGAATTAAAAAAATTATGCTTAATATCAGAATAAATAAAGTTAGATATATTAACAACAATTAAAAAAAATATATCTAAAATGTTTTCTTTCATTCTTTGTACAAAATTTGTTGTATTTTGGTATTATGGAAGCGTTTCGAAGACATGATATGAACAGCTTAATAATTAACAATGAAAAAGACTAAAATGATTTAAACTTCCAGTTCTATATCTTTACACTGGGTACTGCCTCCGAGGAAGCTCTGTTACAAAATTAGTAGACCCAGGCGGTGACATAACTACCCTGAAACGACATGGTGAATGGAAAAGGTACATCAAAAACTCTGCTTCTATAGAGTATGGTACAATTTTAATATGATATGGAATGCCCTCCAGGTACTTCGATATCTACATATTTCTTATCGACTGTTGGTATAATGGTAACGTAGGACCTGAGGGTCATTCTACGTCCCTCAGACGTCCTGGTAGAATCTGTTTTATTTTGTAGTTGTGTTATACTACTGGAAGTTCAATTTGCCCTCTTAGTTATACCATGTATATAGCATTAAACATAACAAAAAAAGTACCAAAGGGTCTGGGGAACCTCCAGGTGCTCTGCCCTCCAGGTACTCCTGGGCATCAAAAATCCTGATAATACTAGTTAAGTGCTACAACATTGATCAACAAACTAAGAAGCTGTTTAATACAATAATGAAATGAATAATTAATGAACATTTTTTGTTTTCATTTTAACCCATTATTAGAATGTTACTGTTAGATTTGTGTAATTACAAGCGAAATAACTGGAGGACATTCCATGTCCCCCAGGTCATCACCAAAGTTCGCTATCAAATTGTTGCAACTAATAAGAATAAAGTAGATGGATGACATTTTATGTTCCCCAATTATGTTTTTTTTTTTAATTCTATTTTAGCTAGAAGCTCAATTTACATCATGAGTTTCTTAAAACAATATGTAGCATGTGGATAAGATCATCATAACTTACTATTCTTTAGCTTTCTTTAAATTCTGCTTTCTTCATATTGGTATATTATGTACATAAATTGTTAGTACTATCATAACTTTTAATTTTTAATAAGTATGTTGATGACAGAGTACCTGGGGGATATTCCATGTCTCCCAGATCCCTTAGTTGTCTCAATTCTAACCCAGTATTAGAATGTTGCTAGAAATTTAATTTACATTCTCAATTGAAAATGTAATTGAATTTAATGTAAAAAAAGAAGCTCCAGGGGGTCCAGAGGTTATGGAATATTTCTTTAATTTAAAACAATATAAAACAGTGAACACCAGAGGGTCTGGAGGATATTTCATTTCATTCAGGTTCTTTATCATTATACTTTTTTTGAATTAGAGATCTTAAAAAAAATTTAGATATTTATCATTAAAAAACTGAACTTCCCTTGGTACTTCTAGGGTTAAGTAATTTTCTATGAAGAAGAACGCAGACAACAGAGTACCTGAGTAATATTCCATGTCTCACAGACTACTTCAACTTGAAATTTAATTTTAAAAACACTCTTAAAATATTTATTTTGGAAAAGAATTACGTAAGAAGGAAACAGCAGAGGGGCTGAGGGACATGGAATGTCTATCATGTGCTCTACTATTTACGTACTTTTAGTCAAGTATTAGAAATCAAGGTAAAACTAGCCATATGTTAAAAATTATCAAACTAATACGAATAAGGCAGCACCTGGAGGACATTCCAACTCTCCAAACCACTTGGTGCTCCTTCTTGTGTTAAAAAATGTGTGTTGGATTCTATTCTTCAATTGCATTTCTGATTTCCTCGAATAGTTTTTCTATTTGCTCATAGTTTATTTAAATTAATAATTTTGCAGTTTGTTCTTCATTTATTCTGCTGATATTTAAAAACATGGATGTCCCCCAGGTTATTCATCGTACTTTTTATTGATAATTAAATTGTTCAACTCATAAATAATAATAATATAGTTGACAGAGAACCTGGAGGAGGTTCCATGTTCCTTAGTTTTCCTGGCATTACATTTTTACAAGAAATTTAATTACTATTTTTACTTACTACTTCTTACTACTCTCTGGGGGAACATGGAATGTCCTCCAGGTGTTCTACGTACTTTTAGTCAACTATATATTTGACTTTTAAAGTTTAAACATATTAAGCATAATTTTTTAAATCCTCAAAAAAAAATTTGTGGGTTCTACAAACTCGTAGGTGGATTTCTAACTTAAGAATGTTGATTGAAATCTTAGTAAGAACTTAATCCTTAAGTAGAATAAAAAAAAACAAGAAAAGGTTATGGACATAGAATGTCCTTCAAATTATCTATTTCATGATTAGTTATCTAATTCAGGTAATGAGAATTAAGTAGATTCTTCAGACTTTCTGATCATATGTTTAACATATCTAATGCTGAAGTAAACTTTTAAATAGCATAAAGGAGACCACCGGAGGGTCCGGGGACACGGAATGTCCCAATATGTTACGATAATACTAACCGCATGTTTCAGATTAACACCTTAATAAGAAGAACGTAGATGACAAAAACCTGGAGGACATTCCATGTTCTCACAATCCCTGGTTATTATTTTTTTTAAATTTTAGTGATTATACTTCAAATTAAGAATATAATTTGAATGTATAATAACATTCTAATTGTGAAGCAAAATTTAAAACAATATAAAAGAGTGGTCATCAGTGGCTCTGGAGGACATTCCATGTCCTTCAGGGTGTTTAATCATTACAGTCTTCTTACTATTCAACAACGTATTGGCGAGTTCAAGGGACATGTAATGTCCTCCAGGTGTTCTGTAGTCTACGTACTTTTTATTGACTGATGCTAAGATATTAAAATTAAAAATATTCCTACCAAATAGCACCAGATCTTTCTTTTTTAAAATTCTACTTTAGTTAGAAATTCAATTTACATCTTTAGTATCTTAAACAATGTGTAGTATGTGGCTAAAGTTAGCATAACTATTTATAGTCAAAAGATATAAGATGTCGTGACACCTGGGGGACATTCTATGTCCTGTAGGTAATAAATACGAGGTTTGGGGGACATGGAATGTTCTCTTATCAATAAGGAGTACGTAGGTGCGTTTATAATTTCCTCGAATAGTTTTTCTATTTGTTTATTTAAATTCATAATGTGCAGTTTGTCCTATATTTAATTTAAAATGAATATTAAAACATTAACAGATATTATTTGTAGAAAATTTGAAAAAACTGTATTGATAATTAAACCATTATTAATAAACAAAAAAATTGTTTAACTTATAAATAATAATAATAATTTTTTGTTTTTATTTTCAATTCTTACTTTTATATATACATCGTAAACACCAGGGGGTTCTGGGGGACATGGAATGTCCTCCAGGTGTTCCGTAATCTACATACTTCTAATAAATACACTTAGAACACATTACATCCTCCTTTCTCATTAAAAAGAAACATGAAATTGATTTCAAAAAATGTGTAGTAACAATTTAATGTTTTCTTTCATTCCTTTGTACAAAATTTGTTGTATTTTGATATTATGGAAGCGTTTCGAAGACATGATATGATGATTGTTTTTCTGACATTAAATTTTCACAAAAAAATTCAATTACTATTTTTACTTACTACTTTTTACTACTCTCTGGGGAAACTTGGAATGTCCTCCAGGTGTTCTACGAACTTTTAGTCAACTATTAAGAATCATGGTAACAATAGCCATATGTTAAAATTTATCATACTAATACAAATAACGTACATGTACATGACGTAGCACCTGAAAGACATTCCATGAGAATTTTTTTTTAAACGAGACCTTCAAGCGATTTCATTTTACAGAGCTTCCAAAAATTTAACATATGGTTAGTGTTAACATGATTTTTAATAGTTGACTAAAAATACTTAGATAGTACAGCTTCTAAAGGGCATTCCACATCTCCCAGCTCCTCTGGTGTTTCCATTAATTCTTTTTCAAAGTAAGAATGTTAATTGATTTTTTTAGTTATGTCCCAATTTAGAAATGTCCCAATATAATACTACCACATGTTTCAGATTAACACTAAGAAGAACGTAGATGACAAAAACCCCAGTGAATTCGAGGGACTTGGAATGTCCTCCAGGTGCTCCATCATCAACTAACTCCCGGTAAAAAAAAACACTCAACATTTTTACATTGGAAAAGAAGTATATAATGTAAGAAGGAAGCATGAAATGGGCTTTCAGACTCTATGATTGGTATTATTTTTTATATAGGTTTAATTTTAACCCAACATTAGAATGTTACTAGAAATTCATG
>JAUIMW010000577.1:0-16370 GCA_033557785.1 Enochrus cinctus
ATATATGTTTATAAAATGCGACTTGAAAATGGATTTACCCCAGATGGGTAGGATTGGTTGGAGTACAACCACCAGGCAGTCTGCCTTATAGATTCTTGGGAGGCCTAAGTTTAGTACATAATAGGATACGTCGAAGTTTATCACCGAGACTTTACTTACAACTGTTACTTACAGCCGAGTTATAGGAATTGGAAGCGAACTTGATAAGATTAAGCGGGATATTGTTGGATTGAGCAAAGAAAGAAGAAAGAGGGAGGATCTTAATGAACTTCAGAGTGGCCATATGCTCTACAACCAAGAGACTAAAAATAGAAGAACTAGCTGTGTAGGATTTATTGTAAACAAAAGACTGAAACATCTTGTAGTCAAGTAGTAAGAAAGGCATACTGCTTGGTGGACAACACCTACACCATTTAATATTCATGGACGACATTGTACTGTCTGTCCATGAGGCCTTTGAACAGCAAGATCTTATGACGGAACTTAACACATCAAGCAGAGATATTGGTCTGAAGATTAACAATGGCCTGGCAAAAAAAAAGGTCCACAGCATATCTAAATGTGAGTTTTACCAGTTTCAAAAAACAGTGAATTAAAAAATTATACAACTTTATTGTTTCCTTTTTATAGAATCAACAAATTACATATAATAAATATCTACAACAATATTAATAAGTTCTAGTTGAATCTATGGCATAGCGATTTACTTTGGTTTCAATTCAAATTACATACAAAGTACGCATATAAAAATAAATAAAAACCTATATATATACAAAAATATCTAATTGCGTTCTATATTGAAAATAATAGAAAAAAGAACATACAGCACATATTTATAGAAAATTCATATAAAGAAGCACATTGCTACCTAAATATACGTATATATTTTTAAATTTACTGTCATTTCTTAACATTTATTTGTCTTTTAATCCGAACATATATATAATTATATAAAAATTGTATATAGCTTAAAAACGGGGTTTTCTCTTTTCGTAAACTAATCCTCATACAGTAAAATCAATCGCAATTACCAAATCGAGAATTCCTGAGTGCTTTTTATTAAAAAAGTGTAGAAAATTTGCGTATAAGCAAAAAAGCAGAATCAACAGTATATTGAATTCTAATAATAATGGAAGATAAAATGAATATGTACAAATAAACTTCTTAAAGCCTACCGATTAATTTGGAAAAAAGTCTTATATACAGTAATTATTTTACTACCATTCTTGGATGTTTACTCATTGCAGGATATTTACAATAATTGATTTAGTATAGTAAAATTAGATATCATGAACATTATTCCAGCCATTGACTGTCACAACCGTTGTTTGAGCACTATTAGTCCTTTCCAAGCTTTGTATCCTACAATTCTGCAAGAATACAGCCAAGGAATGGTAATATCCGTGGAGGGTCCAAGTTTCATTATGCGTTCCCGCTGGTAACTGAAGTAGCTGCTTTCTTTCACTCCCGCAACGATTGTGGAGGTCTGCCATCATTCTTGGAGGCACTAGCGTGTCTGCCAAACCTGATATGAATAAAGTTGGAACACGAAGTTGCTGGGCTTTATATATAGACAAGAACTGTAAAAATTAAACAAAAATTTATATAAGACCCATGAGTAATTAAGATGATAGTTTTATTGTAGCAGCACTCACCTTATTTTTATAGCTAAATATTGGTAAATAGTTAAGCAGCCTCCAACCTATGAGAACTTTCGCCATATCTGGAATGCTTGTAAATGTGTTCTCGACTACTAGACACCATATTTTATCAGCGAACTCAGTTCTACTTGCTAAATCTATAGCAACAGCACCTCCTTAAAAGAAAATGTATATTAGTTTTTTTAAATAAAGTGATATTACTAAAAATCTTACCTAATGAGCGCCCAAAAACTATAATCTCTGCATGATTAATATCATTGCGGGAATACAAGTAATCTAAGCTAGCTCTAGCATCCATATAAAGCCCTTCTTCCGTAGGACTTCCTGATGAAAGTCCATATCCACGATACTCGACCAGAAGTATATTACAATGCAAATTATGATAGAGCCCCACACAATTTTGCAAGCGGTGTCCCATATTACCAGCATTCCCATGAAGGAATATGATTGTAGGTGATTGCCGTTGTCTCTCCTTAGGCTGATGTATAAAAAACATATGTAAAGCAACCCCATCAGAAGTGATAACTTGCACATTTTCATAAGGTAGGCTATACATAGACGGAATGGGTATGAACACTCTGGAATGACTAGGCAATTCAGGATAAAACAAAAAGTTGTCTTGTGCGTGATACAAAATGCCTGTCGCTGCAAACATCAGCAAGCA
Organism: Enochrus cinctus; assembly: GCA_033557785.1. Classification (NCBI taxonomy): domain Eukaryota; kingdom Metazoa; phylum Arthropoda; class Insecta; order Coleoptera; family Hydrophilidae; genus Enochrus; species Enochrus cinctus. The sequence goes on from JAUIMW010000577.1 coordinate 2,326, forward strand.
AGACGCTATTATCCCGCCGTACAAATAATAAATTAAGAAGCAAACAAAGAGAACTATCCCCGAATAAGCCCATATTCTGATAGCCATTGCTACAACTGATCCAAAAATTCTAGTCAGGTTCACATAACCTCCCATAATTGATGTTAGTTGATTTTGAAGAGTTATTACGAACTACATAGTATCAAGATTGATGGGTGGCACATTTACTATAATGGTCGTTGCACTAAATTAATGAAAATATTCATTTCTTTTTTTTTTAGTTCAGAATGCAATCAACAAAAGTTGCTGCAAAAGAACCAATTATTGAAAATGTAATTTTGTTACCAACATAGATATCACCAACATAATGAAAATGAAATTTGAATAGAACCCGGCAATTTCTAGTTTTGAATAGTCGATAATAAGAGATATCTTACGAACAGCAGACTTATCACAAATTTATCGTATATGAATAATGATAACCTGAGCCTGATTAAAGACATTAGTATTATTCAAAAGCATAAAAAATAAGCATCGAAAAATTGAGTTTTTTTTTTAATTAATATTGTTTCTCTGACAGTACATAAGGGGTTGTCGAATTTGCGTAAATAGTAAACACTTAAAATGATTAATTTATTTCGTCTGTGTTTTTTAACTTCTTAGTGCACTGTAGCGCTACTATATAGACACAGGTCTTTATAGGAATGAAAATATTTTAAATGCCGAATCTGATTTCAATCGGTTAAAAATTTCAAGATATTCTCAAAATTCCACTCTGAAGAGTATCTTTATTTGAAAGTTTTTTATCATAACTGTTATTTATTTATCAGGTAAGGTTACTATTTCACAGGATTTATTAGATAACAATGTTATAGTATGGTATAAAACTTTTCATATGTGAAAAAAATAGATATATCTTTTAAAACAACTCAATTAAATTTGTATTAAAAAATATTACAAGCAAAATAAGCAAATAGGGAATGTGCTAAGGGTGACTAATAAATTTTCAGAAAAAAATATTGGAAACCAAACATATTCTCGGTAGAATGGGTCATATAATGTAAAACATACCGAGATGACTAAAATTCTTGAACAATCTAATATAGACATATTTTTATTTGAAAATAATGAAATAAGCATTTAATTTCTTTTTAAATTATAACACGGTTTCCTTCTATGTTCGCCCAGAACTGTGGCTGATGATTATAAATCGCAAGAAGTTATTGAGAAACATATCTCACAAGAATTAAATTCATCTGCAAAAAAATTAACATCCTAGAAGATATTACATTATCTCCTAAATCAGTTGCTATAATTAAAGCTTTATTTGCTAATTCTACATACGTTACACACAAGGACGTGGAATTTGTAATAGAAGAATCCCGATCAAGGGTTCTAATTGCAGTGATAATGTAAAACCATATAAGCAATGTGATCTCCCTCCCTTTATTATATTTGCACACAGCCTTAATGATGCAGGTAACATATCAGAACTCACCCTATGGCTTTACGGAAAATTCTTAAGGAAAATAATACAACAGGTATTAAAGCTGTTTCTAGAAAGGACAGAAATAAGATACACAGGTACTGCTGCAAATAATCTCATTACTAGCGATTTGATCAAGAACAAGAAGATTGAAGTATGGATTCCCTATCATCTACTTAGCTGTCAAGGGGTCATAAGAGGAATTGACACCATCTTATCCGAGGAAGACATCTTGGAAAATATGGTAAATGACGTTAAACAATTTCAATTAGAAGATTTAACAGACGGTCTATCAATGAAAATGGTGAATCGATCTTGGTCCCCACAAGTACCATTACAGTAACATTTGAAGGTAAAATATTAACTAAATTTATTTCAATTTTATTTTTTTTTGTCTGAAGTTTGTACTTATGTTTCTCTGGTGGTCCAGTGTTTCTGGTGCTTGAGATACGGTCATACACAAGAAATATGCCGTGGTAAAAAAAGGTGCGCAAGATGTGGACGAGATAACCACAATAAAGATGTTTGCCTGAGGAGGTTTGTTATAATGGTGAAAAACTCACTTCCTACCACAGAAATTCATCTTAACTTTAATTCAATTCCTAATTTCCAAGTTATAGAAGTGAAAATGGCCGGCATTAACTTATATTATGCATACAACCCTCATTTTTCCACTAATAAAACCCAATGGGATAGAATTAGCTTACGATTTAGTTTGCCCTGACATTCTGGAGAAGAAACTATATCTAAAAAAATGCCTGTTAAAATTATTCAGTATATAAAGCAAATTACTAGGGATCGAATAATTTATGTTAAAAATACTGTTAGCGGAAAACTGATAGGCCCCCAAAGTAATAATAAGGACCCTTTCTCAAAGATCAGTGTTAAGCTCAATCTTATTTAACATTTTTGAAGATGACCTCAAAAGTGTTATCCCTCAAGGAGTTAATCTAATTCAATATATGACACGGTGGTCTATTTTTTGAGATATTCGTGTGTTCAAACCTGTCAAACTATTAACTTGGCTCTGAAGAACCGGACACGCATTTCTCCTACTGGAAACAAATTATAAAACTATCTATAGAATCTCATTTAACTTTATAAACAAAATGTGAACGATTTATAATATGTATTTATGTATTTGATTGACGGTTTATGCCTAACAAACCTCTTTTCCTACCTTTCTTGATTATCCGAGGCTCACACCTCCCTGGTTTTGCTGAGCTCCAAAGCAAGAAGAAATTTGTTCATAACTGGATACTGGGTATTGACTAGTTATGCCATAAGCCCATAAATAACGGAGAAGGAAAAGAAGCTAATGTCACTCCCTATCAAAATTATCTAACCTAAATAAAGTTTATAGTTGTATATATTTTGTTTACTTACAATAAATTAATTAACATTAAATACTTAAGTGAAAAGTTTTTTTAAAATGTCTGAAAAAGAAAAACCCAAAGCAGTGCAACCGAAAAACATACCGAAAGATGGTCAAGTTATATTGGCTATATTAAAAGAAATGGGTGTCACCGAGTATGAACCAAAAACAATAGTGCAACTCACAGAATTTGTCTACCGTTATGGAACTTCAATTCTGGAAGAAGCAAGAGTGTTTGCAAATAACTCCAAAAAAAAGTTTATAGACCTGGATGACGTTCGATTAGCTTTAGCACTATCAGCAGAAAGTTCGTTTACACACCCACCTCCAAGAGAAGTTTTACTGGACTGTGCAAGAAATAAAAATAATACTCCTCTGCCCTTAGTTAAACCACATTGTGGGCTACGTTTACCTGCCGATCGATATTGCTTATCTACTTGCAATTATGCTTTGAGGGGCACTCAAAAGAAATCGAATAAATCTAATTATTCAATTAGCGGTACTCCGACAGGGATGAAATTGGGTACTAAAACAAACATAAATTATATTAAACGTACAACTAACTTGGGAATTAATAAACAAACTGTATCAATTCCTAAACCTGTGACAAAAATAACGACACAAGCTATGGGACCACAAAAAACTGTTTTGAAACCGAAGATTCAAATAAACCAAAATAGCAATCAAATAAATCTTTCATCGAGTAATGATATGTCTATGGAAATAGATATGAATATGAAGCGAAAACGAGAGAATGATGATATAGATGGATTGGGCTTAAATTGAGTATGTACATTATTGTCTATTATAAAGGACGGTTCTTTGTTATTAGTATGTATGTTGAAGAGCAATGTTTATCTATTTTTTAGGATGAGAACCACTACATTTAATTTAAATTTAAGGAATCTACAAATTGCATCAAGGAATTCTAATTAAAAATATTTCATTAAAAACAATATATTAATCTGTGCAAATAACTCTCGTCAAAGATTATTCTTTTGCGAAATAAAATAGTAATGATTAAGTCTAAACCTTTCACAGCTAAAGTTTATTTACTATGTAAATATCTAGGAATAAGTATTTTTTTATATAATAATTTTGTTTTATAATTTTAAAAATATATACCTACATAGTATTAAGTTGAGTTATAATAAGAAAATAAATATTTTAATTTTACAACGTTTTGTAAATTCAATGCCCTATAATGTAATTGTGTTTTTTTAAATATAATTATGATGAAAGCATAAAATAAATTATTAAAAAAACGGAATTCCACTATGAATCTAATTTCAAAACAAAAACGGTTTTTTATGATAAAGACAACGGGACGACTAGATTACACTTAACATAAAGACAAGATACTTAAGAAGCAATAAAGTGTAAACGTCTTTTGCATTTGCTAAATTTACCGTGCGGCAACATTTGACCAGTGTAAACGGTCTTACCAAGTTCACGCGATACAATTAGCGTGTAATCAAATAATGGCGGAGATAAGGACGGAGCTATAGAGTTCGTCGTGCGAGCGAGCAGCGCTGACGTATTCAAGTGGATAAATTCATGCGAATCTTTTTACCTAAATGAAGACTGTCAATTTCATTTTGGATAACTCAGTAAAATGTCGAAATTTAAAGTATTTACGGTTCCTGTGCGCCGTCTAGCATAAAATGTGAACATTAATTGCAAATTTGTGTATCCACGTCATTAGTTGCATAAAAATTTTCATATTGCTGATAAGAAATTATCACATTGGTAACTGTTTTGAAGGATAACAGACTCAACAATATGTTAATTATTATATTTTTGAGTTCATGACAATTAGTTTACTTTTTATCCTAAAATGGTTTCTTCAAATGAGTCATTCATACGATGTCTCGTTGGAATCAGTGTTTTCTTAGTGTTCTGCCCACAATGTTACGGAGAGGAGTTCAAACCTATGACGAAAGAAGAGAAGCGTCAACTCAAGTAAGTTCTAAGCTGCTTAAATTTTATTCTGTTCAAATTTGGCGTTTCGTTAACAACAGAGTCTTATGGAACGCTAAAGTAGTATTTGTAAGAGTAGAATTATTTAACTCAATATGATATTTATTTTCCTTATACCTAATTATTAGATATACTTGTTTATTTATAGACTGTAATAATAGATAAAACCACCTACACTTGCAATAAAAGTACAAGGATTTAACGTATGAATGTTCTATATGTTGTGATGTTTAAAAGTCCCTTAAATTATAATTTGTATGTGTGACGGCAGCTAGTTATTGATACATAAGAAACATAGTAGTAAATTATAATAACAATAAATTAACAGTTATCACAATTTATACAATTATTGTGGAAAGAATTATGATTTTTTTAAATTAATTTATTTTTGAAAAGAAAATAATTTAATAATTTTGATATTTTGTAGTACATTTTAATAAATAAACATTTTTTTTCACAAAAAAGTATATTATTTTATGACTGGTTTTGATATTACCAAAACATACTAAGAGATTGAACGCCCTAAGGTGCTGAACACCAAAGCTGCTATCTTTGATAGTTGGATACTATCAAGAGTATTGTACATAAAGCAAAAGAAAATCTAAGCACTTCTTTCAGGCTTGTGGTTATTTAACTATACGATTCTTTCTCACGCTTGACATATTTCATGGCTATGATCTTAATAACTGTTCATGTCACAGTCATGGTGTGGCCCCATAAATTTTTAAAGACTGTGATTGCGTAGTACTAAGACTTGCAGCTGGGATTGAATTGTGTTATCAAGTGAAACTACGAGAACTGAGCAAACAACATAAATTAATTGTATAAGATCAGCTGTTTGTTAAAATTATTAATAAAATGTTAATACTTTGAAAATATATTGATGTTAAGCAAGAATGTTGTGTGCAAACTTCATTTTATACATTTTTAAAAATAGCCATAAAAATTTAGAAATAATTACCTTTTCTCTATTAAATTTTAATATTTAGAGAGGATAGGCGATGTGTCGGAAGAAAGTGATAGGAATGTAAAGAAATTTCAATAAATTGTCAACCCTTTTCTTTAACTTTCATATTGAAATAATATACTATGTTTCTTTGTCAGTAGCCAAACAAGTAGCTAGTTTGTGGCCTCTTTTATAAGGAGAGCCGAGAGGATAAATGCGTCGCACGCATTGCATAGAGTAAACAAAGACCTCTATATTTCCATATACCGTCCACTTCTTCAAGTTTGCGAAATAACAAAGGAATTTTAAGAAAATAGAACTATTATGTTGACTGACATTTATGTAGACCATTCATTTGTCAGGTAGACAGTATAGATGTGTTATATGGGGGTTTTAGATCCATTTGTTGCATTCTTTTTTTTTTAATTTATAATTGTATCACTAAGTTATGATTACTATAAATAAATATATAGAAATCTGGAATATTTTCAAACTTATTTATTATAACATCAAATAATACTCAATACCAACAATTTTTTATTGTTTGAAATTATATTCTAAAGTAATTCTACATAGAAATTATCCTAATAATTACGTTTATTCATAAATTATTTGATAAAACACAGGTCTGGTCATAATGTTTGGCGTTTTTGTGTGCATCTGTCCATATTGCCGGTGCGCTAGCTTACTATTAAATACATACGAATAATTGGCTTCCTTGTGTGCAATCGCCCTTAATGAAAATATTTGCGTTTGTATATATGACAGTGTGCCTACTTTAAATGTTTTAATAAACTGTAATAATTTTAAGCCAAATCTATAGTTTTAAAAATTACAATGTTAATTTTAATATGTAAATTTTCACTAATTAGTCTTTTATTATGATTATTTTCCGTATCTAAACTTTGTAGATTATCAAAGTTAAATATTATTAACACAGATTTGAGCACACATACATAAAAAAACAAACAAATATTTAACTTTGACAATCCATAGATTTTAGATACAGTGCACAAAAGACTAACTATTGAAATGTTATATATTAAATTTAATGAAAAAAATATTAAGATACAAAATTTGGCTTATAAATATTTTAATTTAATAAAACATATAAAGTATGCATGCCGTCAAATACATTTTCATTTTTTATCTATCTTGTTCTTTTTCGAGAACAATGAACAATGACCTGAATTAAAGGACACTGTATATAAGCCAGAATTCATACACACATTTCGATTTCAAACGAGAACATTTTTCATACCAGATATCTTCAGAGGTGCAAAACGAAGGAGAGGCAAAATTTTCTTTTGACTCAAAACAAACCAGAAAACTACAAAAAAAAATTTACTGGTAAATTTAAATGAACAATGTCAATCTGAATTTAAAGCTACTCGAATGTAGGATAAATATAATGTGCATTACTAAACACTGGTTATCTGATAAAAACTAAAGGGGTTTTCATTGAACTTAAAATTGCAACAATTTATATGCGTACAGAATACGAACATGGAGGAAATTTAATATTGGTAAGAAAAGATGCTTGTTCAACTAATGCAAACTTGGACAAATATAATATATAATAACCAATTACGATTTGTGCAGTTTACTGCTAGGAATTTGAAGCAGTAATTGTTGCAGTATACCACTCTCGAAATAGCAACATCCTGGAAACTTCAAACAAGCAAAGTCATTGGTCAACAAAAACAAAAAGAAATGTGGAGAACGGAACAATTTATTTAGATTATCTTGAACATGAAAAACACAAAAACAAAAGACCTATATGGTATGAAGGTTAGGTTTCCAAAATAAATAAAGTTGCAGAATGTCACCTACATATGCATCAAGCTTTACAATAAGCTGCCTGATGAAATAGTGTGTTTGCCCCTTGAGGCCTCATGACGAGAAAGGGGAACTACTGCAACAGGCTTATTACACCTTAGAGAAGTTCCTGCTTTGGCTTACCATGGTACCATTAACATGTATGGGGGCGATGTGTGATTTTGAATATTTAACTTACAATTTCTTTGACACAATTTTGTAAATGACCTAAGGGTTGCAGGTTAATGGAACTTACATTTTGTAAATTTTTTTTTTCAAAAAAATATTTGTACATAAAAACATTTGAATCGTAATAATTAAAAATATATACCTAAATTAAAAAAAATAATTTTATAAATACGACACCAAGTTATATGGTAATATAAAAATATAAATAAAACATTTGTATTTGCTATAATTTCACATAAATACCTTCAAACTATTGCTTAGCTAATTATTATGCATTTAATGTGTATTTGGTATAATATATAGTTGTCCTAAATAGTTGATTTGAAGCAAGGACATCTCAGTTCAATAGCTTCAATCTATAAGTTTCACCTTTTGCAAAGCATTAAAATGCTCAAGGTTGCTTAGTTAAATTTAAAGTTATATATTTTCTTTAATTTTATATGTATTTATAAAAAAGTTATTGTTGTATTATTTTTTTTAATAATTAGGTTCTTTATTATTAATATTACTATATTATTGAAATGAACAAATAAAAATGCATTTATTTTTTATTTGCACATAGGGAGGAGGCACGTGATATGTTCTACCATGCCTACAGGGCATACATGGAAAATGCTTACCCTGCTGATGAATTGATGCCTCTTAGCTGTGAGGGACGTTATCGAGGCTTAACACCAAATCGTGGAGACATAGACGATTCTTTAGGGAACTTTTCCCTCACATTAATCGATACCCTAGATACTTTAGTAGTTTTGGGGGATTTGGAAGAATTTGAGCATGGAGTTAGACTTGTTATACAGGATGTCTCCTTTGATAGCGATATAGTTGTCTCGGTATTTGAAACAAATATTAGAGTTCTTGGGTATGTTCATTTTTTGTCAATTTTTTCATATATCATCTGATTTGCTTCATTATTTTGTAGAGGATTGCTCTCAGCTCATGTATTAGCAGAGTACATTCAACAGAAGACTGATTACTTACAATGGTACAAAGGGGAGCTACTGGATATGGCTAAAGATCTTGGTTACCGATTGTTGCCAGCTTTTAACACAACAACAGGCATTCCACATTCCAGGGTAATTTATTGTTATAATTTAACTAGATTTTTTTGTGGTAAAAAAATTTAAATATGATCTTATAGAACGTCAATCGTGGGTAGATTTTTTTTCAATGAAAATCTTTTTTCACATTTTTTTTCTTAATTATTAAAACATGTTACCTTTGCAAAGGTCAAGAAGGTAAGGTTGTCAAACCTCTTTTTACTATTTACTCGTCTTTTACCAGCAGCATTTGTCAGTTGTCTTTAGTCATGCATGCATAAAGTTTGATAAACGAGAAACATTTAATTTTATTTCTGTAATACCTGGATGTTTCTTATTATCAAAATTTAATATGTATGGTCTATTTTACAGCTAAACCTATCAACACTGGATGAAAGTTTCTGGGCAAAAGGAAAATTCGAACGGTGTAACAAACATTTTGTAGTGTTAATACGTTCCTTTTGTTTTTTTTAAATTTTTTTTTTAATTTAAATTTCTTTAATCATATTAATGAAATGCTTGCAGGTTAACTTAAGACACGGAATCAAGAGTGATAAGCTCGAGTCAGCTAGAGAAACATGCACAGCTTGTGCTGGTTCCATCATCCTGGAAATGGCTGCTCTGTCTCGACTTTCTGGGGAACCGATCTTCGAAGAGAAAGCCCATCAAGCAATGAACGAGCTTTGGAAAATGAGGCATAGAAGTTCAGACTTAATGGGAACAGTCCTTAATGTCCACTCGGGTGACTGGGTGCGGCGGGATTCAGGTGTTGGTGCTGGAATTGATTCCTACTACGAATACTGCCTAAAAGCTTATATACTTCTGGGAGATGACAGATACCTCAATAGATTCAATAGGCATTATAATGCAATTATGAAATATATTTCTCAAGGGCCCATGCTTTTAGACGTGCATATGCATAGACCTCACACTAATTCTCGTAATTACATGGACGCCTTACTTGCCTTTTGGCCAGGGCTGCAAGTTTTGAAAGGAGATATTAAACCAGCCGTAGAAACGCATGAAATGCTGTATCAAGTGATGCAGAGGCACAAATTCATACCAGAGGCATTTACCACTGATTTCCAGGTTCATTGGGGGAATCATCCACTGAGACCTGAATTTTTAGAATCAACATATTTCTTATATGGTGCTACAAATGATCCGTATTATTTAGAAGTAGGGAAAAATGTATTGCAAAGTCTGCAAAAGTATGCTAGAGTACCTTGTGGATATGCAGCTGTAAATGACGTCCGTACTGGCAAACAAGAAGATCGCATGGACTCATTCGTATTAGCTGAAACCTTCAAGTACCTTTACTTATTATTTGCGGACAAAGATGATCTTATCCTGAACCTGGACGAATTTATTTTTACGACTGAAGGTCACTTGTTGCCTCTCTCATTGGCTGTGCATACAAACACGTCTAAATCAGCTGTCGAAGAAGACTTGGAAGATTACGAGTTTGCTAGGACTTGCCCAAATACTTTGACTTTGTTTCCAGAATCAGTTCGAAAACCTTTGAGGAATATGGTAGATGGAATTTGTCCTAGACGAAATGGCAAACGTAAATTGACTGCTTCTGAATTTTCCACTTCCAATTTAAATCATTTGAAAATTATCAAAGACATGGGCATTAATATTGTTGCTTTAAATGATGGAAGAGTACAACTTCTACATACATTTTCTGCTGTAAGTTTATTTTTCTTTTATGGAATTAGCATTTTAAGTTGTTTTACAATTTAATTTTTTTTTATTTTTAGGCAAGATCAACAGCAGATGCTGAGGAAGGTCTTCTTTTCATGCAAGAAATGGTAGAGTTGTCAAAAATGCAAAAGCCTGATGCGGCTCTTCAAGCAGTTTCTTTTCCAATGAAACTTTCGGATTTTACTTACACTGTAGTACTTCAAGCAGGTCCCTCTCATTTTGGCTTAAATTTGAAGAACGATCAAAAAGTAACTGCAAAAGCTATTATTATACATCCATTCCGAGGCTGTACTGATTTGCCTCAAGGTGATAGAATAAGGGGCAAAATAGCTATTATGGAAAGAGGGGATTGTATGTTCGTGGATAAAGCTAGAAAAGTTCAAAAAGCAGGGGCTGTTGCTGCTATTATAATAGACAATACACCGGGTAGTAGCGCCGAATCATCTCCAATGTTTTCTATGTCTGGTGACGGAACTGATGATGTTACGATTCCCACTGTGTTTTTGTTTTCCCAAGATGCTTCCAAGTTGTTGTTAAGTTTAGCTAAAGAACCTAATTTGGAGGTTACTTTAGGGGAATATAAGAGTAATTCAGAAGTGTGGTCTTTCTATGAAGGTGTTTCAGTGTTCCAGAAAATCAAAGTTTCCGTCCAAGAGTTTTTAAATAAACATACTGGCATTGCATTTACCGATACAGTTAAAGTAGGTAGCTTTCGAGCAAATATAGGAACTGATAAAATACGCATAACTTATGAAGAAACCAAGGAAGAAAAAGTTCCTACTGAAGAAGTCACAAATGGACAGTGGAGCCAGTTGCGAAAAGGGTTGCTGGAATCTATATTACATTCCGATACTAAAGAATTATTTGTGCCTCTTAATATTTTGTTTATTTACTATCAAACGTTAAGTGGACTTGGTGCTGAAGAACTAAAAAGTCACGATGTCACGAAACAGACAGAATGGCTGTTAAACGAACTTTCCATAGAGTATCATAGAAAGGATGATGATATATTAGTTCCGATCAATGGGAAAGGTAGTAAAGTGACACTTCAAGTCGATGATAATAAAGAGAAAGTGGTGTTGTATGAACCTACAATGTCTGATATTTATGATTTTGAAGATAGTCGGAAAAAATTGCAGAAACTCAATTCTATTTTCCAAGCAATCAATCAGATTGAAAAAGATGTTATTAAAGAACTTAAACAAAAAAACGATGATTTAGTGATAAGTGATGAACGAAAGAAAATGGATAAAGTGATAATAACTAAAGAACAAATAGAAGCTAGTGAAAAGAAAGTTATTAGTGATCAAAAAGATAACTCAAAGAAAAATCATGTTAGTGATGAATTATGATGAAAATGTAATTTACATAAATAAAATGCTGTGTTATATATTTTTTGATGTATTTGCTTGATGAGTTTCTTTTTTTGTAAGAGCTGAATTAGTAATTTGTGATATTAAGGCTTAGTTCACGCACATAAATTTTTTAATCGATTTTAAAGCAAAATAATTTTGTATTTAGTTGTTAGGTTGATTCCTAGTTATTTTCTTAGTTTTAAGGTAAACTCTTTTTTGTTGTACTTAATTTATAAGTAACATCACATTTTCTAAAATTTCTTTGGCAATAATTACAAACAAATCAAGCAAGTGCAACATAAATATTAAGAATTTCGTTAGGTATAATTTTCAAAATGGGGAAATAATGGATGTTACCGACTTTTATTTTACATTAAATCTTTAAAATTTTGGTATTAAAATTGTTTTTATATTTGTTTAAATAGAGCCTTGTCTACATATCTTACGTTTATTAAATCGTCCATAAAAAATTTTGTAACCTGCTTTTCCTAATTTTTTTTATAATATATGGTTACAAAATTCTTTATCACTAGATATTATAATATAAATTCATGTAATGTAAGTAAAATTGTACATATTATATATGAACTATTTATTAATTGTAAATTTAAGTTGAAAAAATGTAAAATATTTTTATAATAAATATCTTATATTGTTGATAAATGTAAAGGTTAATAAATTTTATTATTTAGATTTAATTAAATTTTTTGCACCATACTCTATTTACACGTTACATACTTGATATGACTTGTGTAAACTGTATAAATCAAAGTAGTAAACAATTTTTGGTCAGGTGAACAAGTTGACTTTTGAAAGTTAGTTCCTCAAAGCAATGGTTATCATATTGATGGTTCTATTATAAACATGCATTTTCAAAAAAAATTCCATGGTGTTTCGTGATTTTACAATTAGACCAATATTTGAGTTTCGTAGATGGTGTGAGTGCGGAATTTTAGCTGAAATTGCTACTTTTCCAAGCATAGTACATCTATCTCAGGCCAATATGAAGGCATTATGTATTTTATCAAATTGGTGTTGGTAGCAAGTTCGCTAGTAGTATAACTAGTTATATAGAAAATAATTGATCCTAGAAGAAACTCCTGTAATAGATACAAGCACTTTAAGTAATGTGTGATAAAAACATTATGGTCGACAATTTGACACAGCATATGCCAGATCATGTACGGTTTCCTTCTTATTGAGTGACCTTATAATTGTGACCTTAAAATCTGCAGGAAACATAAATTGACAATATGACAGGGAAATTTAGCTAAATGTATAAGAAGCGCAATTAGGTAATAAAACTGGCAGTTTATCCATGCCCATAGTCATGATATACACTTCTTATACCTTTATAGTTGGTTTGAGAAAAATTGATTTTGAATTTCTGACAGGTATTAGGGATATGCTCTACTTTTGGAGACACACTCAGAAAATGACTATAAGGAAAGCTCTCATTCTTTAAGTTTGTAAACATTTAACCACTTACCATGCAGCTTCTGAGGGATTTGTGCTTGAAAATATTTTTTATTAGCCCCTGTTTTTGCAATTTTAATAATTTTTTAAACATTTTTTGTATATTTATTAACAGTATGTGACTTTATTTTTCCTAGTGCTGTTTATACATGCTTCTTTTACTTCTACAGGAAATTCTAATTAATTAATTAATTAGTAATCCAATTGTTAGATTTATTATTATTATTATAAAGAAATATTTGTCTTAAAATAAATTTTGTTTAATTGAATGTTGCCTGAGCTTTTAAATAACAAAATAATTAATACATTCTCCAGGGAATGTTTCATGGACTGGAATAAATAAAAATTGGATGCTGCTAGGTCTGGATAATATGCAAAATGAATACGATTTTCATACAAAAAGTGTTTAGGCTAGTCCAGTATAATAACCAAAAGAAATAAATAACAAATATAAATATCAAAATAAATATAAATTTTATTGGTTTACAAAATACATAATAATAAAATCTACATCGTGAAGACCAGCAAAATTGGCATTTCTCTTTTTTAGCTTTTATTAAAATTTAGGTTGGAAAACGCTGGGTTTGGTGGTATAGGTAGAAATCCAGGGCAAAGGGACATCCTGAGTATCAGTCTTCTTTTTAAATTTTTTTATGCAACAGGCAGTGATGGAGGCGGGGAGCTTACCCGGAAC